>JAOUZG010006867.1:2640519-2656300 GCA_026289955.1 Argiope argentata
TAGGGTAAGTGTGAGATAATAGTAGGAATTGAAAAAAAAAATGTGAAAAATTCAGTTAGAGCTGAATTATTAAAACTGAATAAACATAAATTTTGTTTTCAGTCTTCGCACGGAATAAGTAATTTTGATATTTCATAAATATACTGAAATCTTTGTACCAAATTCTGTAGTAACCCTTTGCCAATTTGTGAGATCTATGATGACCCACCAACCATTCAAGGTAGTGGTGGTGTTGTTACCAATGGCACTTGTCATAGATAAGCTCACTGACTCAGTCAAAGATTTTAAGCCTAGGAAGCGTCTCTTGTTTCAAGTAGCGCCAACTAAGGCCAAGAGTACAACTTAGCTACATACTCATCACATCCGCTGACACGATCCCTTTTTACGGGGAGGGCGCAATCACACATCTCACAGAGAGCACACAGAAGAACAACCATGCCCAAACCAGGACTCGAACCCGGGAAACCCGCAACACGAGTAAGACGCGCTACCTCTGTGTCAGGACACCAGCTCAAAGTGGTGTTACATTTTAAAGTTTTATTTAAAATTGAATTCTAAAAAAAGAAACAGCAAAGTGGTGAGAAGGTGCGGACTAATTTTTAAGGGAAATTCAAATTAAATCGATTATGCGAATTTATTTTTTGGAGTAATAAAAGAGTTTGTTTTTTAAGTGAATAACTATGCATCGAGCTACTTTTTCGAATCTGGGTAATTAAAAATTCACTTACGATTTAATTAATCGATATTTTTTTTACATTTTTTTCTAAATAGGGTAAGCATTTAAGAAAAGTCTTGATCGCATATAGGCTGCTAAATTCAATCCAGATATTATATAAATGTTTTTTCCCATCTAATACTAATAATAATACATAAACCAACTAAATATCTTCTCTGATAATAATTGCCCTCCTACCGAGTTTGTAACGGAAAAAATAATTTTCATTAAACATAATTCAGATCTGTGATAAGCCTCGTTCCCGTGGCTCGTTGCCTTCATGAATATGATATTAAATTTACCATCTGACCATTCTCGACTGTGAAATCCGCTCTCGATCTGAAAAACTACTCTCTACTGTGGACGTCGGTTAGGAATACTAATACTAATAATAATACATAAACATCTAAATATCTTTTCTGATAATAATTGCTCCTCTACCTAGTTTGTTATGGTAAAAACGATTTCCTTTAAACATAATTCAGATCTCTGATAGGCCTTGTTCACGTGGCTGGTCGCCTTTATGAATATGGTCATAAATTTACCATCTGAACTATTGAAAAGCCACTCTCGACTGAGGAAGTCGGTTGGAAACTACCAGTAAACTTCGGTTGTATGACAGATGCGTACAACTTCTTTGCGTACTGGTCGTAAAAGTATAATATATCATGTGTAGCTCTTTGAAAAAAAGGGGAAAGGGAGTAATTAGTCTAGGTTTGTTAAAACTTATGGTATTTGTTGGCAAGAGTATTTGGCGCGGAAAAGTATTGGCCTTTTAACTAAATTTTGAGGCTTAAACACAAAGAAAAAACTTTTGTATTTGTGTGCATGTAATGGCTCTGTACAAATAAGACCAGAAAAAAAAAGATTTTTTGTTTTGTTTTGAAATTTTAACTAATGAAAAATTAATAGAAACATTGACTTTTTTTCATGATACCTTTCTAAAATTTTACAATAAAAATAATTTTTACAATATTTTAAAATTAAAAAAATTTAATGATATCAAATTTTTTACCGTATTATTTTTTTCATACTTAATATGTATATCAAAATTTAAAGTCTAAGAACGTTTTGTGGTGGGGACAATTGAAATTTTCATCAATCATTAATCTTAGCTTACTAACAGGATGGCGAAAGGTATACGACTAAAATATACGACTAAATATATTAAGAATAAAAATATACGACTAAATATATTAAGAACGCTTGCAAGCATTATTCCTTCAGAGTCAAACTATACTTAACATAATTCTTAAATAAAAATCTATGAATAAAAAAAATCTGAAATAACAAAATTCAATTCTAAAAATGTGTCACTGAAGTGCACTCCTCCAAATATTAATTGCACTTTCTCAAAAACATCTTTGTGTTAAATTTATTATCTCTACGTTCAAATGTCTATGTTTTAAATAGGCAGATAGACGCATATATATACTATTCACTTTTATTTTTGGAAGAAAGTCTTATTTTGTGAATTAAAATTTTTAGATTAAAGTCAGAATATTCTACACTTGAATTTTTGAATAATTTTAAACGAAAAATTTGAAGATACCTGTCAAATTTAAAGCATAAGCTCCTGTGTTAGAAATTCATTTCTCTCTCTCTCTCTCTCTCTGTGTGTGTGTGTGTGTGTGTGCGTGCGTGCATGCGTGTTATCTGAAAGTTTATTAAGTTCCTGAAACAGTTTTTATGTTATTTTATGAATTAAAATTGAAATTCGAGATATTTTAACTGTAACATTACAAGAAAATTGCGTAATAATATGGTAGAAAGCCCTTTTTTGGTACTTTTTTAAAATTTTATCCATTTACTATTTATTTCATTTTTATAACATGGCACTGTACTGAATATTATTTTAAAATATTCTGAGTGAGATTTCTTTTGTCTTTCATGACATTTAATTGAAAACCCTGTATTCTCTTGATTTTCCGTTGATGCTGTGAAAGTAGAATGTTTAGGAAGCATATGAAGAATACTTATAATAACTATTAATCACTAAATGCATATGCAGTTAAGTAAACATAATATTCTAGTTAGATAAAGAAGTACTTAAATATGACAAATCTCAAAAGAAAGTGATTAGTCAAAAAAAATGTAACTAAGAAATGTACACCTCAAATTAAAAATTGAAAAAAGAAATCGAATAAATCTGGGAGAACAGAAAGAATAGTTTGAAAAATTGGGAAATGCAGGGAAAAAATTCTTACTGTGATGTGTAAATTAAAATCTTAAAATTTATTTCGGTAAAATGTTTTTTTTAATATTTTTTTTTTATTTTACGATGACAAACAGAAAATTTTAAATATGTCATGGTACTTCCACTTTGCAGCTGATTTTTTAAAAACTTATATGACATGGAAAATTAAAATCCGTGGATGAAAGCTTTTTTTACTACTTACGGCATATCAAGAATAGCTTTTGTATTTAATTCCTTCTTACAAATCATTTCAATAATATTAACCTCATTTATTTATACTTCCAACTTAATAAACAACTTATATTTAAATAACATAGATTTCAGTATCCAAACCTATTGAATTAAACAAATGAATCAAAAAGAAACAAAATCAAAACTAATGAAAACGAAACTCTTTCGTTTAATGCAAATCGTAGAATTTATGTAAAGTAAAGTATTTTCTAAAATCTAGGTTATTTTTTCGAAGGGGATGCAGTATTTATATGAGAAGAAATTCACTGATTTTTATCATACATTTTTGACTAAATTCATCTAAAAGCAATTCATGTTTCATCGGAAACAAAGTGGAAACTTTGTTTAATGAATTTTAAAATGCACTATACTGTATTAAACAATAAGTCATTAAGTATTCCAAATGGAGTTAAACACCATGCTAACTTTCGCCAAATCTGACACTTTTAAGATAACGTTTAAAATGTTGCAACCTCTTCTAGAAGTGATCCTTTAACAGTAACAAAACCGCCTTGGAAACAAGACCGTTGATTGACAGTTTTACGACTGGTACGCACAACAAGTGTACGCATCTGTCCTATTACGGTAAACTTCCAGTAAAATGAACATATATCAAAAACCAGGATAATAACTAGACCAGGATACCATGAGCGTTCTGGCTTAAGAATAGCGCGTCTTCTCCATAATCTGGTTCTTCCCAAGGTCAAACCCTTGTTAAGGCACAGATGTTTTCTATTATGTGTTCTAGCTGTGAGGTGTGTGAAAGAGCCCCCCCCCCCCCCCCTAAAAAGGGGCCGTGAAAGCGAGTGTGTGAGTGTCATGGTAATATGAGCTTCTTCTTGTGTACAGCCGACCACCCCACCACCACTGAACGTAGCAGTATCGACAGGATTTGTTGGGGCTGACTGTGGATTGTAGCGATGTCCATCCTTTTATTGACCTAATCTGTCAAACTGATATTCTCTTCGAGATAATTGGCCTCAAAGTGGTCAAATACTGACCATCCAACATATGAGCAAAAGAGATTTCTGTCTCCAGGTGTTCATGGCCCCTTATCCTAAGTTACTACACCCCTCTTTCCCCTATTGGAACTGAATTGGAATTTAACCCACGGGGTTTAAACTACAACCCCCCAGGATAACTATAAATCAGAGGAAAGAAGTCAAATACGCCAGACACAAGGCTCGCAGGATCCATGGAAAAAGGGGTTTTACTAAGATAAATTATTCTGCTCGAATCAGAAATCATATCAATTTCAGGTTATACTTTGGACAACATATGATTTCTTCCAGTAAATTACGAATCTTTACTTCAAGAATAAATATTCAAATCATACAAACTTAGATTGGTTTTAAGCGATAGAAATTTCAAATAAAAACATCTAGTTAGTTTAAAGATATGCATCTGTGTATCCTGTCAATTTCTTTTCCACTATTCCTTTTCACTTTTGAGCCCCTCCCCCTTCTCCAGTATTATCAATATATTCAATTGTTTATCATGACGTTTTGTAGGATATCGATTTTTATGAATGATTATCATTAATAAGTTCCGCATAAATTTCGCAAGACTTGCGAACAAAATTCTATTATCCCTTTGCACTCCGATGATGCCTCTGACTCACCATTCAGTATTTTATTTATTTATTTTTCAAATTTAATTGTTAAAATCGCCTACATAACGGTTAAGAGATGTAGATTAATTTTTCAAAGAAATTCTACTTAAATGAATTATGTATATTTATTTTTCATAGCAATAAGCAAATCTTATTATTACGTGAATAGTTTTGCATTTAATTATTTTTCGGAGTGCAAAGGGTTAATATTTCTACTTAGATCGAAGCAACATTCGTTTCCCCAAACAGCAATTTTTAAAAGGAAAGTTTTGATTTTGTCTAAGGAAGGGCAAAGGGAAGAAAGGGGCTTATTTGCTTGATTTTAGATGCGAGCTTCTATTCTGTATGAATGCCTCTTATTAAAGTTGAAATAAACTCTATAACAAAAAAATCGAAGCACCAAGAAGAAGTTTTCCGATTGAGACGAAAATTGGTGAATAGAACAATTGGATAATTTATTTCAAAGTTACAGTAACATGTTCAATAAGGCGTTGACCCGCCTCTAGCTTGGACACAAGCTGCCACACAGCGTGGCATTGACCAATAATGCTTCCGGATGTTCTCCTACGGAATTTAATGCCAAATTCCCTCCAATTGTCGAACGCTATCATCAACATTCCGTAGCAAATGCAGTCTTTTTCCCATCATATACCAAACAGGCTCGATGGGAGGGAAATCTAACGATCTGGTAGGCCAAGGAAGTGCTAGACAAGCTTGAAGATAGTTCATAGCAGCACGTGCCGTATTTTGTGTGGCAATGTCTTCCTGAAAAACCAGCCGAGGGTACTGCAAACGAAACGGTAGCAAAATAGGTCTTATCATGTCGTCGCTGTACCGCTGTACAGTAATTGTACCTCTAATGAAGACCAAATGGGTCCGGCTATCAAAGGAAATGACACCCCATACCATGATACCTTTTTGAAGGTCGATGTGTCGTGCAATCGTGAAAGGAGAATCCCTCCTCTGCCCTGGGTGTTTGCACTCACGTCTGTGATGATCGTCAGGACATAGTAAGAAGCGGGATTCTTCGTAAATACTATACATCCTCAGTCGGCCTCATTCCATCCTGATCGAGCCCTGTACCACTGTAATCTGGTTCGGCAGTGTTCAGGCGTGAGTGTCAGGTGCCGTAACTGTTGCCGCGAGCGTAGATTTCACTGTCTCAATCGTCTGTGAACGGTCATGGTGGACACTGGGGTTTGGTTTAAACGTCTGTTGGTTGCTAGAGATGAAGAAGGTGCTGTGACAGCTGATCAGACAATCACTCACGATCTGTTGTAGCCCTAGGTCAATCGCTACCATCCTGACGCTTAACTCTGCCATTTTCCACCTATCCTTGCCAGCATCTTCGAATCTCCAATTGCTTCGACACAAATGACGAGCGATTATCCAATTTGTCCAACCGGCCACTTTCAATCCAATGATACGACCTCTGTCAAACTCTGACAGTTGCTCGTGATGAGCACGAACCCTGTGATGAGGCATTTTTAAAGTTGTTGAAAGGCAATTTGAATCGCAATCATACTGAAAGTTTTAACAACCGCTGAAGAACTGCTCCTTATATACATCTGCTGGATGCGCAGTTCCGATGCGCTGGAGATCAAACTGTTCATTCAATGGACACCAAAATTTAATCATTTGCTTATCTCGTCAAAACACTAGTGCATACGAAATTTCAAATTAATCGGATGATTGCTTCTTGGTGAGTCGATTTTTTTTGTTATAGAGTGTATCTTCTATGTAGTCAATTTTGGAATTTCGAGTTCTGAACTGACTGTTTCTTATCTAGCAAAACGGTATCCTAAAAATCGAATAACATGTCCATTTTTTCATCACATATATGATATTTCATTGTAACTATTTCTCTCTGGTTGAAGTAAGGATCCTACAATTTTTAATCGCTAAATTAAACAGCTTATTAGAATGTTGGGAAATGAAAACGATATCAAATACTTCTAGAACTAAAGAAGCATTACGATTGCATAAAAATCACCATTATAACCAGAAGTTTCTTGTCAGCTTATATTTAGGGTATCCATAATTAAACGATCCTCCTTTAAAGTTGTGTATTGGCAAAAATATTATTCAAAAAAGTTATGAAATTTTGTATAATACATTATGAAAGGATGGGAATTTGTTTGAGCGAATACAAAAAACTGTTCAAAATTTCGCCACTAGGGGCAGTTTTTCAAATGAATTACACATTTAGCCTATTTTTTACAATTTTAATTACAACAAACCATGTTCAACATGGTGGCCATCTATTTAAGCTACCATTTGCAATCGTCAGATAAAATGTTTCACAGTTGACCATAGTGTGTTCTGGGAAATAGTAAAAACATGGTGTGAGATGCTGCTTTGTAAATCAGGTAAGTTTTTTGATGATCATGACTAACCAGTCTTTTAAATGTCCCCAAAGCTAAAAGTTCACGGGGATTTATGTCTGGAGACCGGAAAGGCCACAGATTACGACTGTGACTGCAGATGACCAGTTCTTCTGTAAAGTGAACATGGAGAACGTCCTTTACACAATGCCTATGTTGAGGAGCTCTATCTTACATGAAAATTCTGATTGACTTGCTCGTAAAAGCGGGACAATTTTGTTCTGAATTAATGATGCATATTTCTATCCGGTTATCGAGCATGTTACTGACCAATCTCGCCCTTAATTCCTTGAAGAAATACAGGTCGAGAGTAAATGATGCAAAAAAACCCCAAACAACACTGTTACATTTGGTGACTGCAAAGGGTAAGATTGTGTGTGGATTTTTTCGATCCCAAATTCAATGCGTTTCGAGAACAATTTTAATGGGAAATGAAGTTCGCATGAAAAAAATGTCCCTGGTGACGAAATTTTGAACTATTTTTTTTTTATTCATTCAAACAAATTCCCACCGCATTGTCCTAGACAGAATTTCATTACTTTCTGAACGATAATTTCGACTATAGAAAACTTTAGCCTCTCGTTTGAGGGTGGTACAACTGCAGCCATGATTTTTTTAAATCTTTCCTGACGGGGTCGGTACAACTGTTGTACTAGAAACGAGTTTAGATTTCGTTCCCCCTCTTGAACTTCCCGGCGAACCATAATAGCCTCATAAAAATTCCTTCCCTTTTGTGCTATACCCCTTAGGGTCAGGAGATTTCGTCCAGCTGTAGTTATAATCTCTGTTGGCGTGAGTGCGTTTTCTGAACCCAGCTTTGGCGACATTCTTTTAAGTAACACTCCTAAGAGGTCTGGTTTGAGTTTGCATAACTTCATTTGTTAATAGTACTCGATTGAAAATGTTCTTTTCTCCCATTGCTACATTTTTTTAACATTGCAAATTGTTAATTTTTTTACTTAATAATGATATGTAATTTTATAATAATATACGTTTATAATTTTATTCGAATAATAAATATTTCTAACAAGAATGTCTTAAAATTTTATTTCTGAGAAAATGGTGTTTGAAGTTAATCGGCGTCCTAGATAAATTGTTAGATCTTTTATCTCAATTCGTCTCAAAGCAAAAAAAACTAAATTGAATCTCGGATTAGGTTTTTTTTACCATTTCATGCCTGCCTCCCCCTTCATGACTGGAACATCAGGAATATATAATTTTCAGTCACTAATGTACTATTCTAACACAATATTAAAGAATTAACTTACAATTTTTTAGCTTTAAAGTTTAGTGCTAAAAATACATTTAGGTTTTGATTTTTAAACGAGCTGTAACTTCCATCATTATTTTTCATGATTTATGAAAACGACTTCTTTAATTATTTATAATCAATCATTCATTAAAAGTTATAACTCTAATTTTAAAATATTGAAAGAGGCTCTTAAAATTTATCAAAAACAATAATCAGTAGCTTTTAAGGCATTCTAAAATCAGAAGTGAAATATTAAAATCTTCATTCCTTCATTTCAATTCACTGACTAGTTACTAGAAATTTAAATTTTTCCAGAAATATTTGTACTGAAATAAAATAAGATAAAGTGACTGGATAAAAAAGGCAGGAACTCTAGATTCAGTTTTAAGCATTTCTGAAAGATAATCTAAATAATCTGCTTGCAAAAATATTTGTTGTTAATAACAAATGCTGATCATTTAGAATGCTAGCTTTATTTTTATTAAAGATCTTTTTTAAATTTTTTTGATAACTACTTTTAACTATAATTTTATAGCAATGAAATCTTATATATCAAAATCTTGGTAAACCATATCTAATCTTACTCTGTTTAAATTAACCGTCTTTAACTTGATTATCTACAAATTAGTAAATTTTTATGCAGAAAAGGAAATTTTCTTTAATAATCAGTTATTAATTGTCTAGAAAATAGAGCGTAATTTTCAAAAAAAAAAAATATTACACTGTTATGAGTAAATGAAGTTCTCGGGGGAAAAATTGCTTTAAATTAGAAGAATCGACAATAGAATAAAGAAACGTTACTAGTTATTCACATTAAAAAAATTCCGAAATATGTTAGGGATAAAAGTTATATTCGATTTTATGAGCTCAATATATTGATATTAATTAATTCAAATCTGCAAAATAGTAGACAATCACCTGACATTTTGCAGATACATTTAATTTACAAAATAGCAAAGGATTGTTACTTGTGTTTTGTGAGAAAAAATGAAAATATTTTCGAAAAAAATTAATTACTCTATTTATACGAGATATATTAATCGTTACATTTAATAAAGATAAATGAGTTAGAAGAAAAACAAATTAAAATTCACAATGATGTGTTCAAGCTTTATAAGAATTGAATTTACAGATTCAGTTATCTATGAGAAATTTATTGAATCACAAATATAAATGAAAAATTGACAACAATTTGTTTAATGTGCTAAGTAACTATACTGCAGTTATCTTATTTACAAGTTATATAATATCATAAAATTTACTGTATTACTTTTTCGTTTGGAATTAGTAAAAAATGTTTCAGGGGAAAGCAAACTGCGATAAAAAGATTTTTCTAGAGGCTAGACGCAGTAAAACCACAAAAAAGTAACCTGGTTAAAACGGAGAGGGTAGATGACCAATTAACACTACAGGAGGTCGAAACGGGCAACAACCCCTTTTAAAAGAAGGGGGAAACATCTGCTGCTCTCTTTCTTACTGAATGCCCGCATTCAAAGTAACTTTTCCGAGTTTGGGTTCCCGTAAACTAAAAGTTAAAGAAAGGTCGTTCAGTTTTTGCCCCTGTGTTTATGTGTGTGTGTGTCATTTTTTTTAAAGAAATTGCTCCAATTTCAATTAAAAAATATCTTCTCATGCTGAGAATGCCAGTAAGTGTCTGAGATATATATGCAATTCTGTGAAATAAGTCTTATCTTACGGCCTAATATTTAAACATTTACGATTGTAATTTCAATTTTGATTACGATGAAAGTTCAATCTCTATGAATCTATACTTTTGGCAAGAAATTCAGAAATGAAAAGAAGCAAACAAAATACAAAGTAATGTGTTTTATTTTCAGCTTACTTTTGTGCATAGATTTAAGACGAATTGAAAATAAGTAATAAATCATTAGCAGCTATTTCAAGAAAGTAAGCAGAAAATTTGCTGTTGTATTACCTGAGAATAAAACTTTAGTTCATGGCACTGTATCTGGAAATTAAGCGTTTTAATCACTTGATATACGAATTTATTTAACTTTCTAACTAGATAGCTCATCCTATTTTGGTAATTTACTGTTAATTTGATCTTTTAAATAATATATGGAGCATTTGGGATACCAAATTGTTTCATATTGATTTTTTTCGTATTTAATTACTTAATTCTGTGGCTTAATAGCAGACTTGAAAATTAAAATTCAGTAATTCGATGCGAGTGTCAGACACGTCATTGTATGCGAAGTGGTTAATGTAGTAATCACAAATGGTGCATTTAAATGTCGATTGCTGGCGTTGTAGGATAATATATAGTTATATCTGACAGCAAATGAGCTACAAAATAACGCAATATATTTCAGATTTGAAGAAATTTCAGTAATTATTAAGACTTTCTAATTAAAAATAAGTTTTTTCCCTCAGAATCAAGCAGCAGTTTTTTTTTAAGAATATTAATATCATTTCTATCCTATTTATTCAAGACAAAACGCTTAATGTTTCATAAAAGGAAAAAAATTCAACTTATTTGAACAACTTTAATGTAGAAAACCATATTAGCTCCTTTCACGTATTATATATATATAAGAACTAAACGTTATTGATATCCATTTAAATTTGAATTTATGTAAGCGAATAATATAGAAAACTTTTTTCCATTTCGTTAAATAAAATTAAACCCTAAAGAATATAAGGATTATATCCTCATAAAACTAAAAATTATACTTCACTTTATAAGATTAAATTCACATTATGCACACCAAAATTGTTATTTTTAATAAATTTCTTATACCGTATGGGAAAATTATAAATGTACTCCGGTATAATAAATATATTTTTGAGCAAATTTCTCACACTTTATTTACTATTTTTAGCACTCGTCTGAAACGTGATAAGGGTCATCAGCATTTCTCTCATGGATTTTTCGTTTCGTTATCAGATACAAGGAGAATTGTTCTCTCTCTAAGTGATTGATTACCAATTGGCGTATATTGTTAAACCGCCAAACCTTACAAGCTATAATGTTGTAACCTTTTTCCGACTTGAGCACAAAAGACACATTTAATGAGTTAGCACAAATGCGGCTGTACAATACTTTAGATGCTAAACCTGTGATCCGAATTTTATTAACCCCCTAACCGGTTTGCCCGTAAGCCGTGCGTGCATCAATTAATCGAATTTTGATAGTTGTAAACAAAAAATAAATCATTTATAACAATTATAATTCAATAGTTAATTGACTTCGAATACTTAGATAAACCAAGTATTCCGTGAATTTCCATTTGAATCAAAATAAGAAAATATTCCTAAAATAGAAGGTGTCATCTTATTAGATAGTAAGGAAAATAAACCAGTTAAGGGGTTGATATACCTTTTTGTAGTTATTGAATTCGCTTATAACCCGAGAGATCATCGTTCATTGATGTAATTTCTTCAAATTTTGATAGATATCGTAATATTTATTCCTAAGTAGATATACCAGATTTCATCCATTTAGCTCAAGGTGTTTTTTAAGTAATCGTATTTATATACAAAAAGGTTTAATGCTTAAAATGGGTTAGTAAACACAAGAAAGACTGAAATTAAGTTTTGCCAAAATCTCAAGTTCAAATTTTTTTTGAAGATCACAATATATCCTCGGTGAAATAAAAATTTAAAAAATATACGAAGTTACTGATAAAAACAAGGAGTTTATCTGAACACTGGAATAAATAAAAGAAAAACCCACATTAAAAATAGATTATGCTTAAATTTCTAAATAAACAACACATTAAAAATAATTCACAAACAGCAATAAATGGTATACAAAGTAAAGCTTTTAGAAAATATTTTTTTATTAATTAGAATTAGGGTTACATTTACAATAAGCTGATATTATCTTTACAATATCTAGTCTGTAATGTAGACTAATAAATAAATTGAAATTTTATTCTAATTTATTTATTAGTTTACATCAAAGACATACAAATAAACAATTTTTATGTCCTTAAATCTCGCAAGGGAAAAAATCAAAAACAATCTACATTTTACAAAACAAGATTAAATACATAAAAGTGAATAAATTTACATAAATGTAAGGTAATATTCATGATCAACTTAAAAGTTTATAAAATCGTTAAACTTATACAGAATACAGCAATGTCTTCAGTAAAATCAAAAGTCAATTTACATTTGCCATCAATTGTGAACACTCTCAAATAATGAGATTACAATAACACATATACTGTAATTTAAAAAGGTTAATACAAAATCTAAATCAAAGCAATCATTAAATCTGGAACAATGCTGTTTTGATAAAAACTAAATTCCATACTTTTAAAAGATTCCTTTTTAACATTCAAATTAAAATAATACATTTTGATATTAGTAGTATAGTGAATATTTAAGCCTCATTAGAAATTATTTAAAAAAAAAACGATTTTTGGAAATAAACTATCTTTGCATTCGAAAATGTAATAAGATGCATAATATACAAACATTTAAATATTAAGGTAAAAATATACAAGCCTTAAAATAATAGATAAGCTTAAAAATAACAATTCCCAATATATAATTAAAGATAATTAAATGTTAAATTTGCTTTGTAACAATGGTTTTCAGATCTTAAAAACGATATTTTCTTCAGACTAGTAAGTCCGACTAGGCATAAATATGCAAAAGTTTATTGTTCCTTTACAATCATCAAATTCATTATAAAGTAACGATATAATAAATATGACTTTTCCTCCAGTTTAAAAACTTTAAGAATAATTTAAGTCGCATCAAATTAAAATGTTCTCAATATTTTGACAAAGTAAACTGAAGATCATTACATATAATTCAACAAAAAAAAATGAAAATTCTGTAAGAAAATATATACAACAAATCATAAATAAATATAATTAAAATGAAAGACCATATGATATAAAATCATAAAAAATGCAGATGAGATTTAATAAAACATTTTTTAAAATAATGATAGAATAACGTTGATGAAAATGTCCTGTCGCATTATATAACAAAGCAGATGATTAAATTTCATCAAATTAAAATGTTCTTAATATTTTGACAAAGTAGATCGAAGATCATTACATATGCCTTAAAAAAATCAAAATTGTCTAAGAAAATATATTCAAATAAGCCTAAAAAAATATAACTAAACTGAAAGACCATATAGTATAAAATCAAAAAAGAAAAATGCAAATTAGATTTAATGAAGCATTTAAAAAAATTTTGATACAAAAGAATAACGTTAATGAAAATTTCTGGTAGAATTAGATAACAAAGCAGACGATTAAATCTCAAATAAAAGTGTTCCTAATATTTTGACACAGTAAACCAAAGATCATTACATATGCCTCAACAACAAAAAAAATAAAAATAAAAGAATCAAAACTGTCTAAGAAAATATATTCAAATAAGCCTAAATAAATATAACTAAATTGAAAGACCATATAGTATTAAAAAAATGCAAATGAGATTTAATGAAGCATTTTTTAAAATTTTGATACAAAAGAATAACGTTGATGAAAATTTCTTGTAGAATTACGTAACAAAGCAGACGATTAAATCTCAAATTAAAATGTTCGTAATATTTTGACAAAGTAAACCCAAAGATGCATTGCTACATATGCCTCAACAACAAAAAAATAAAAATAAAAGAATCAAACTTGTGTAAGAAAATATATTGAACTAAGCATTAATAAATGTAACGAAAATGAAAGACCATATGATATAAAATCATTAAAAAAATGCAAATGATATTTAATGCAACATTTAAAAAAATTATGATGCAAAAGATGAAAATTTCATGCAGAATTACATAACAAAGCAGTCGATTAAATCTCAAATTAAAAGGTTCTCAATATTTTTACAAAGTAAAAAGCAAAGATCATTACATATAATTCAACAAAAAAAAAATCGAAATTCTCTAGAAGATATATACAACAAATCATAAATAAATATAAGTAAAATGAAAGACCATATGGTATAAAATCATTTAAAAAATGCAAATGCGATTTAATGAAGCATTTAAAAAATGATGCAAAAAAAGTAATAAATTTAATGAAAATTTTCTGCAGCTTTACATAACAAAGCAGACGATTATATGTAAATCAAATATAGGAAGTTTCTGCATTTCGAAATTAAATTCTTTGGGAATGAAATATAGCATTTAGTATAGAAATTGAATAGAACAAACTTAATAAATAACTAATTTTTCTTCAAACATTTATATTATTATTATTTTAAAACTTGATAAACAAAAGGTAATAAAAAATCACGAAGGCATTGCTAACATCAATAAAATAGAATATAATTTGGCTAGTATGTCAATTTTCAGATCAAAAATTAAATAATGCAGTTTAGTAATGGTTTTTGATTAACCACTTCACATACAATTAAGTATCTGACATACGCGCCGAATTATTGAATTTTTAAATTTAAATCTGCAATTAAGTTAAAGTATTCAGTAATTTAAAATACTAGAATCACGTAGAAACTATTCAATAGATTAAAGCTCGTTACATTATTATAAGAAATTAAGTTACTATAAATATTCAAAATTGGACGTGTCAACTAACTGGGAAGTTAAATAAATACGTATGTGAAGTGGTTAAAGCAATAACAGTTCCTCATATATGAAGATTGTTTAGATAAGAAACAAGCAGAAAAATATTCATTTTTATGTTTCAATATAAAGCTTTAACACAATTCAATTGCACCTTAAAGTTCTTTATCAATAATGCATGAACGATAAGTCTTGACAAAGAATTAGTTTTCTAAATTTTAAAAAAGATTTGAAACATTTACAAACACAATTTCGATTCAAAAAATGAAAAATGCTAGTTAATTTATATATTAAGAATGATAATAATCAATTCAGTATAATTATGCTTATCAATAAATAGTCTAATTTGGAAACAAGAAAATAATGGTTTAAATTTTTTTTAATAAATTTGTATTCAATAAAGTACACATTAACTTTTAGCATAACATATGAGCAATAATATTTTTTAAAAAAAGGTTTCTCCTATAATGCAGAAAACAATAATAAAATTTTCATTTACTAAACAAAAAATATGGTCCGTATTGATTCTATCAAAGCATTTGCATCAAATGACAATATCGCACATAAATATTGATGTATGTCATGATTTTCTTTTTAACTGAGCACATTTTCGTAGTCCAAGGCTTTTCCATCTTATGACAACAACAGTATTAAGTACGAACTGGTTTCAAATAAAATTCACAGTTGATACTTTTTTGTATACTTTTGTGCACAGTTAATACTTTTTTTTGTGCAAACTTGTTTCGATTCAGTATAGAATCAAGTTGATTTTGATTCAGTATAGAATCAAGTTGATTTAGATTCAGTATAGAATCAAGTTGATTTAGATTCAGTATAGAATCAAGTTGATTTTGATTCAGTATAGAATCAAGT
>JAOUZG010006867.1:2665022-2703907 GCA_026289955.1 Argiope argentata
GTTTCCCGTACCTCGGCAGGACAGTCGGAGAAGGCAAGATGGGAGAGCCTCTCTACATCTGCTGCAAGCTCTTGCAGGCTTTCATTCGATCTTTGTTGCCGGGTCTTTAACTGAAGACGGCTATAGTCCTTGAGGCACTTTTCTCCGAAGCGCAACTCCAGAGCGTTTGAAAGAGCATCAAAGTTCAGATGTTGATCTTCGGGAACAGTTCTCAAAATATCAGCAGCTTCAGCCCGTAGTTATGCAGCTAGTTGACGAGCCTTCGTGACTGGATCCCAACCATTGGCTTCTGCGACGATGGAGAACTGAGTCTTGTAGACTTGCCAAGATGTTTTTCCGTCGTACGTGGAAACTTTAATGCTTGATTTAGGAATAACAGGCACAGGTTGAGCTATGCCAGATTCTCGAACATTCAGGGATTGGTTTTCAGATTTTACCTGCACACCTTCCACTTTCTTTAACCTTTCATCCATTTTCTGAAACTTCTCTTCAAAACTAAGGAGCTTTTCAACATTCTGCTCACAACTCTGCTGAATACTTCGAATCTTTGTATCGTTCTCTTGAACCTTTTCCGCCAAAGCATCCACTTTGGTGTTGATTGCTTCAACAATAATAGCTTGGCCTTGTTCTATCTTCTCCATCTTCTCTTGCCCTTGATCTATCTTCTGTTCTATCTTCTTCTCCATCTTCTCTTGCCCTTCTTTCATTTCTTTAATGAAAGCAAAAAGCTGTTCAAATTTTGCTTTATCTGCTTCCTCCATCGCTCTAGTCTTCACCATTCAATCCCACTTCTGACACCAGTTGTTACGTTTTTAGTGTAGCGGGTTCGGATTGAATGGACTTTATATGAGGACAGCACAAACAAATTTATTTACAGCTATTTACAGGTATATACAGGATGACTTGAAAAAGTAAATCTTCAGGAAACACAATTCAGCAATAATCAGTCACTTACAGCGTAAATACAAGTCTTACGCACAATAAACACGGTTTGCAAAACAGCTATAGTATAGCACAGCAACAGTCAATCACAGCGAGCTCAATAACACAGCGTTAACAGCAAACGCAAACACAGCTCAAGCGAAAAGCTACAAGTAAGCGAAACGCTTCTCTTCTCAAAGAGCGAGATCCACTTTGAGCGATCGACTGCCAGGAAGAGGCAACCCACCTCTTATATAGTCGGGCGAAAGCGTGGCCATGCTACGGCGGAAGTTCCGAGAGGCTTCCGCGGTAAGGGAGAAAAACCTCGGCGCAGCCAGACTTCTCTCGGGGTTACCAGAACATTCTTCTCGCCAAGTCAACCCGGCTGGCGCGGAGTATCCCGTGACGCGCGGCTAGCGTTTTCACCTTTGGCGTGCGTTTTGCTCGCTCGTAACAATATATATATATATATATATAGCGAGCTGATGAATTTAGAAAATAATGCTTATTTGGAATTTTGTATGGGGAATGGTTTGATTGCTTTTTCCTCTGTTCTTTCTCTTCTTTTGATTATGTATTGCTTCTGTTATCCACACAATCCTTATTTTCAATGTGTTAGCGAACCTACTAGGTTCCCGCCCCCACGGCTTGTGAAGCTGTAGGATGTTTGTTTTTAATTAAAACATTCTGCCCTGTACCTTTTACAGATGCCGAAGGCATTGCATGCACTAACTTTTGCAATGCACACAACAGAAGAAACAAACAATACGTATTAAAGAATCATAATTATATTGCAGAAAGTGATAACCGTAACTATTCCACAGACATGTTTGTTTCCTCTGTCTACCATCTTTATTGGCGATTTGGCATCCTTGGCGTGACAAGGGGCTCACTAAACATCACTTTTATCCAAAAGTAAATCCAAATAAATAAAAAGGCCTCTTATTTACAAAAAAAAAAATAATAATAATGTCCTGTTCAACTTATGTCCAAATTTTTGACCAGCCCAACTCCTTTGTAAATGAGTACAGATTCTAAGGATTAGTTTTGGTCATTAAATCAAGCTTTAATGGTCATATTAAATCAGCCCTCGCCAAATCTATGATTTCAGTGTTAACTACTTAATTGTTCCATGGAGTAAGCTTTCGATTAGGCTGAAGCTACTGCTCTACAAAGCTATTTTTAGATCGTATACATATGGCTTCAAAATGTAGGGAAGGGGACCTCTACCCAAAACATTTAGAAGTTGCAAGTTTTCTAAAATAAACGTATATTGAACATTGTTAATGCACCATGGTATACAAGAAGGAAAATACTTCATGATGACCTCCAGATTAGGCTTGTTTCGGAATTTATCAAAAGAATATCATAAAATTTTTTCGAAAAATTATCATGAATTCGTATCCAGTTACTCCATATTTCCTTATATCGTTACAAGTGGGCAAGCGCCGCGAAAGCGCAACAAAGTTGGTGATATTTGACGAGGAGCTTCGTGCCAGCCGGGTTGGATTAGCGAAAGGAATAGTCCGTTAGCCGCCGGACTGTTCACGAAGCCCCAAGTGCTTTTGGGGCTCGCACACTGGGTTATATAAGGGACAGGTTGCCGTAGTCTTGGCAGTTTTCTCTCGGAAGAGAAGCATCTTGCTGGACTAGCGGATTACTTTTCTCGCTTGTTATTAGTGAGCTGTGTTTACGTTTGCTGTTAACGTTGCATTATTGAGCTCGCTGCGATTTACTGTTTGCTGTGCTGTACGATAGCTATTTTGCAGTCTGTTTTTATCGTGCGTAAGACTTGCATTTACGCTGTAATTTACTGTTGACTGCTGGATTGTTTTAATCTAAAGTTTTCCTTTCTCAAGTCATCCTGTACAGAACTGCAAAATTGCTGTAAATAAATTTGTTTGTTCTGTCCTCAAATACAGTCCATTCAATCCGAACCCGCTACGCTAAAAACGTAACAGTATAATCCGGTTGTACTCAGCTCTGAAAAAAGACCTAGAGTTGCAGGTATCAATTCATATATTAATTTTCTGGCTTTAAAAAGATTGAGAATTTTCTAAATCTGTTATCAATCTGGTGGGTTAAAATTTCTCAAAATTATTCCTGTTCTACCCTTGGATAGCTACAATGAGCTATACGCATAAAATTTCCGAATTTTTTCAAAAATATCTAATCAAAATAATTAATTCAATCCCCATAGTAAAGGTTGCATGCATTGCAAATACATTAAAGTTTCCTTTTCCCCATTAATAATCAAAACATTTTTATATGAATAATTATACCATAAAAAGGTCTTTACCGCCGAGAAGAGACAATTGAAGAACCTTAAAAGTAATTCCCATGGTATAAAGGTCTTTACCGTTGGAACCTTTCTGAATTCAACTAAAGCCAATAGCATTAAAGATAAAAGGACGGTACTTCTGCCTCGGAACCGTCAAAAAATTGCGGATGCACCTCTGACATTGTCAAATCTGGTTTGGGCCGTTTCTTGCATTTCTTTCAGAGGGCCTTTCAGGATAACTACCGATGTACAAGACCCCTGCGGTCTTCCTGACGTCAGAATGGGAAGTGACACTTCTTTCCTTTAACCACTTGACATACGAATTTATTTAACTTTATAATTAGATAACTCGTCCTATTTTGGTAATTTATTTTTAATTTGATTTTAAAAAATAATATATGGAGCATTTGGGATACCAAATCGCTTCATATTGATTTTTTCGTGTTTAAATACTTAATTCTGGGGCTTGATTGCAGATTTGAATATAAAAATTCAGTCATTCGATGCGCGTGTCAGACACGTCATTGCATGCGAAGTGGCTCATGTTAAGTCTGTGTGTGCTTGAAAGTCAGGTTAACATACTTTTCAATATCATTTTATGTATATCCATATGATGCAATTCATGGATGACTGCATGGAAGCAACAGCATTTTATTAATTAATAAGAGGTAACCGCTAAAAATTAATTAATAAAATACAGCCGCTTTCCACATCTCCCTGGAGGGATGGCGCGCTTGGTATGATTACCTATTTAATATTATTTGCAACAAAAAAAAAAGAATTGAAAAAAATGTTGATGGTTTTCAAAACAACTCCAAATAAAAAGGAATTTATGAGTGTTTGCTGTTGCATCAACTCCAAGAAAGCAACAAAAGCAATGATAATGATGATGTAATGTCACCTTTAGAACGCGAGGTTCAGTAGCTTCTGAAGGTATGGACCCCTAAGCACGCGGGGGGCAGAAATCTGACATCTAGATTATAGGAAGATGTCACACTTCCATTTGCTTGCGCAGCCCCTTTTTACAAGGGGAACGTTCTCACACCTCATAGCTAGAACACAAAGAACGACCAAGGATGAACAACCCTGATCGAGATTCTAACCCGGGACGCCCAGATCACGAGGAAGACGTGCTACCCCTAGGCCAGGACGCCGGCTAAAAATGCAATGGCTTAATGTATTAAAGATGCAATGACTTAAATGTATTTAAGTGCAATGACTTAAGTGTATTAATGATGCAATAGTTTAACCCTTTGCAGTCCAGGAAATAATTAGATGCAAAACTATTCACCTAATACGAAGATTTGTTTATCACTATGAAAAATAAATACCTGTAATTCTTTTAAGTCGAATTTCTTTGAAAATTTAATCTACATCTGTTTACGATTATGCAAGCATTTTTAATAATTAAATTTGAAAAATAAATAAATAAAACGTCAAAATGATGCACAGTCTTGAATGTCGAGTCACATTCGATATCAGACCACAAGTGGTTGAATATATTAAAAATGCAATCTTAAATGCATTAAAGATGCAATGACTTAAAAGTATTAATGATGCAATGACTTAAATAAATTAAAGTTGCATTGACTTAAATAGATTAAAGATGCAATGAATTAGTGTATTAAAGAGGCAATGACTTAAATGTATTAAAGATGTAATGACTTAAATGTATAAAATTTGATACGAGATTTTGTCCCTATTAGTGCAGTTTTGTCTCACTTTTTTTGTTTCAATCTGTTGAGATAAACATGTCTAAAATATAATTTGATTTTTGAACCCTTCTAAAGCATAGCGGAAATTAACTGCCTAATAATTCGCCAAGCATTACATAACAGATATATTAAAAAGGCTAATTTCATGCAAAATACTTAAATATTCTCACACCTCACAGATATGACAGACACAGAAGAACAACCATACCCTGACCGGGACACCCAGATCACTAGGAAGACGACCTACCTCTGTGCCACGACACCGGCAATAAAAGCAATACTCAATTCTATTGATACTTCAAAAAATATAAAATAAATCGTTGAAATATTAGAAGAACTTTCTTTAAATAACCATCTAACTGTGTATTTTACCAATAGTTTTTGTTAGAAATAGCTTTACTAAATTTGTCAATATTTCGCTTCTTTCCAGTTTTAGAGAAAGCTTTTCAAATCGCCTTTTGATTTTTTTACAGTAATTATTCAGTAATGTGTTTACTGCATACCAAACAGCTATTGTATAAATATTTGCTCGTTTCTGCATTAAAAATCATTCGCCATTATCATGTATTTGTCCCTCATTCAATAAATTATCAAAAATTATCTCTATTGCTAAATACTTTTAATTGGAAAATTTCAATTTTTTTAACCACGTGATTGATGACAGAATTTGACAAAAAAATTTCAAATATAGTCTCAAGATCATTTAGCACTTTTATTCATTTAAGTCAATGCGTTTACATGCCTAAAAATGAAGCGATAAATAGGCGAACAACATTTGGATAGATTTCCTCAAAATTTGATAAGAATCTATATTTTAAGGTGACGAATCATTATTAATTGAAACTTTAATTTTATTAATTCTGCTCAATTGCGCTCAGACATCTTCTGAATGAATTCAATTCCAAAATTGTATAGAAATCTATAATTTTTTTGAAAAATCAATATTAAGAATTTCATTTGTCGAATTTAAAGCAATTTTAATTTTTTTTTATTTATAGACAAGTTTAGTTTGTAAAAATGTGTTTTCCAGTCCAAGGGAGGCTCTGAAATGTGAATGTTTGATAAAATCTGGAATTAAATATTTTCAATGATTACAATAATTTCACTTTATTTCTTTCTAATAACAAATAAATAAATCTGACAAACAGGTAGAGCGTCTTCCTCGTGTTCTAGGAGTCCCGGTTCGGGAATGGTTGTTCTTCTTCTGTGCTATCTGTGAGATGTGTGAATGTGTGTTATACTATGGCTAAGCTTCTGCTCTACAAAGCTATAATAAGATTTTTTCTAAAGTATGATTCCCAAATCTGGGGGAGGGGCATCAGTCACAAACATCGAGAAGTTGCAAGTTTTTCAAAACAGACAACTGAGGCGAATAGTTAATGCATCCTGGTACTTCAGAGAGAAAATTACACATGACGATCTTCAAATTTAACCTGTTTCAAAATTTATTAAAAGAACGCCAACAAAGTTCTTCGAAAAAATACCTCAAGTACGTACAGGGTATGACTAAGGTAGGGGCATACGGGGCAACTGCCCAGGGCCCCAACATAATCGGGGGCCCCAAATGGCATATAAATTTTATTTTACGTTTCCTTCTTTAATGAATCTTCTTCATTACTAAAGTAGTGAAGCAGAGGGGCCCAAAGAAGTTTTTGCCCCGGCCCCAACTGAGCTAAGTCGGGTGCTGGGTTTGTAACGAGTTACTGCAACTTCCAATTTACGATCCAACAGTTCCCAGTTCTCGTAAGAGGCCAAAAGCTGCCATGGACATTTGCTACATCAACTTTCCACCGTAAAAAAAAAGCTGCGAACTAATTAACTCTTTTACCAATTTGGTGTTTAAAATTTTCAAAATTATTTCTGTTTAGGCCTTAGATAGCTATTATGTGCTACACTCATGAAATATGGATTTTTTTAATTTTTTCAATAAATTAAGCAAAACAAAATTTTTATCAGACCATATAGTTTAAGGCACGTGCACCATAATTAAATTAAATTACTCCCTCAATTAACACAAAAGTAATATAAATTTATTATTTTAAACTAATTAAATTATTTCTTAAAAAAATCATTACTTACCAAATTTGATGACGTTAGAGCTTTATTGAGCTCGTCCAAACTAGTTCAAATTAATTTTGACTTCACCCTAAATTTACGAATTAAAGTATTTATTTCAAATTATGATGTAGAGGTTCTCGTGACCACTTTGCCACATCGCGAAACTCCGAAACATCCCGACGTAGACGTATACTATGGCCCTGTTTTGAAAAGAAGAAGGTATGCATATGGCATTTCGACCACTCGGCTGTTCTGTAGAGGTTTCAATGACGTGCCGATGGTTGATTGATTTGAATTATTTTTTTTTTTTGCCCAAGGAGCCATCCTTGAATAAACTACATTATCTATCCAGTAAAGGATAGAACTTTACTGTATGGTCACCCTTGGAGAATTTTTCAAAATCCCGCCAAAAGTCGCCATTCTGGCGACTTCGAAGCGAGAACCAATGAAAATAGAGCATAGAAAATGGCTGAAAAGTTTCGGAGAGGAATAACGAAATTCTGGATTGTAACAAAATAAAAGTGCAAAGCTTTTATGGGTTATGTTAGGAAATAAGAAATGTAAGGCATATTAGCATCAAAAAATTAGAACAAATTATTGCAAAAAATCAAATTCACCATATATCACCGAAGTTCGAAATGGGGAAACTCAATTTCTGGGGAAATTCCAGTTTTCGGCAGGTTGCCAAAAAAAATTATTTATCGCCAACTTTTGAAAAAGTCGCCAAGGGTGACCGTACAGTAAAGCTGAGCCCAGTAAAGTTTAAATTTTCGTTCAAAATTGGGAATATGAATCATTACATGAAAACCGATTGTTGCAACTAACAGGGAACAGATTCATTTCTTAGCACCGCATTCGCAGACTCATCTCAAGACACGTGTAGACACCTGCATCGTGACGTTCGAGATGCGACCCCCCCCCCCTGCATACCCTCCATCCCATTTGCAGTCTGCATTCTCGAAATTCCTCATTGGGTTCAAGGTTGAAAAGAGAAAGGTTTCTTGGATGATGCATGAATACAAAGGTTCACTACCCCAAGAGCCAAACTTGGTTGGAAAAGTTTGGGAGGTCACACCAAGGTCACAAGAACAAAATTCAAGTCAATTCCTCCGATTCCCTAGAACATTACACCTTTTTCACTTGTTATCGTGTCCAAACATGAGGTTATCTTGGGAATGAGGTAGACAAAAATTCGTAGGAAAATTGAAATTTTATTACCTGCACGAGCAGGTAAAAAAAAAAAACCAGCTTTTCATAACATGTTGCCATTGCATTTAAAAAAGCTCTGATATTAAAAAAAATTAAGCTAATGACTACAGCAAATAAAACAGAGAAAAATGTCATTTTGAGCATGCGATTATATGAAATGAAATAAATAGGGAATGTGATATTTTTTTAAAACAATAAATGCGAAACAAAGCTTTTTTTAAATCGTTTGCAATACTAAAGTGACTCATTCGATAAAATGGTTAAAATGACTAAAAATATAATTTAACTCGCACGAGCACGTGGTGCTTGGCCGTTCAAGGAATGATTTTCTGACATGATACATTGGAATATGCATAGCAGATTTCATTTTTAATCTTTATTTAAATTTAAAACCTTAAAGTTAACGTCAACTAATATCTATTTTCTTAATTCGTCAAGGAAATCGTTCGCAATAAAAAAATAACCAATAGAAACATGCTAAGTTGAAGACATGCTTCTCATGATAAAAGTAAAGATACTACTGTAGAGTGGTATTACTTGAAAACAAGAGCAAACATTAAAAACAGTAGAGTGTCTAGAGGCAACATCAATTAAAAATTTATAGAATATACATTTTTGTAATATGGATTAAATAAATTCTTGTAGTAGATTTTGTTCTAACAATTGGATTAATAATTTTAAAAAAAAAACTAACATCTTGAATAATTTATCGAATTTTAATTGCACTATATTAAATAATTAAAATCTTTCCCATAAAATAGTTTAAATTTTTCATTTTGCTTCTTCATTAGTATTTTGAAATAATTTATTTATCTGTTTATCTGATTCATTCGATGAAGCCATTAAAATAAATAAAAATATAATTTAACTGGCAAGAAATTGTGTTCTGACATGATACATTGAAATAGGAATAGCAGATTTCATTTTAATATTTTTAAATCTTGTATTGAAGAAAATGGGATGAAAACAAGCTTCATTTTCAATCTAAAGATTTTAAATGCCTTTACGTCGAAAGATTCCACTCAAAGTCGTTCTTTCACTATTTTGTTCGACCCGTTTCAAGTTGAAAGAGCGACTTGAGAATCGCATGTCCACTCTTTCATTTTTGACCGAAAGAGTATGTTTTGTGTTCCAGTCGAGCGAACGATTTGAGAATTGCATTCCACTCTTTCACTTTTGACCGAAAGAGTACATTTTATGTTTTTGTCGTTGAACAAACGAATTAAATTCTTTCGAATGAATTGAGCTCTTTCATTGAGCTAATTGAACGGTCTTAATGAATTTGTTCATTACATTATCTCATTGACTATATCACTGACCAAACTTTTATTTTCTGGTGAGGATCTGACTTAGGCAGGGGCATACGGGGCAGTTGCCCCAGCCCCCCACATAATTGGGGGCCCCCAAATCGAATGTAAATATTATTTTACGTTTCCTTCTCTAATGAATCTTCTTCATGACTTAAGTAGTGAAGCAGAAGGGGCCCCAAAGAAGTTTTTGCCCGATGTCCCAACTAGGCTAAGTCGGGCCCTGTTTCTAGCTGAGTTGAATAAAGATAAGGGCCACTATTGTTGGGAAAAGAATCACACACATTCACTGTAATTTTCTTCATTCTCGGAAGTTTTTTATATTGAGCTACAGCAGGGTTAAGTTTATTGTATTTCACAGAAATACCAGGGATGCTGAAATATTTACCTACTTACCTACCCCCCCCCCCACACACATATTTTCTTTTTGAATTACTGAATGAAAGAAAAGAAATACCGTATTTGAGATCTTGCTTGCTTTCAATTATTCGGTTAATTTAGATGATGACATACGTTTAGTTTTAAAACCAGTGAATTTTTTAATAAATAAAATCTAAATTTTTACCGACTAAATAAAGTTTTTTTAACAGTGCCATAGCTTGATTGTTAGTGATCAACGACCAATTTTTAGAGCATTGTTTGCAAACAAAAAAACTCATTATTTATCGTTAACTGTAAATTCTTCTCTTCCTGAAAAATTGAAACGTTATGTATAGTTTCCGTTAGTAAAGTTTATTTTAAAGAAATTTAAATTTAAATGGAGCTAAAAAATGATTTATAATTTATCTATAGTTCTATTTTAAACAATTAACAGATGACGTGGCTGTAACGTAAAGTTTTATTTTGTGCTATTCGGTTTGTCACTGTTATTCCGAATAAATTTATTTATTTTCATATCTTCAAGAATATGACAGTAACAGTGTAATTAGACAATCTTCTCACTCTTAAATGATGTGCTATTTTTCTTGATGATCAGATACTCATTTTTAAATATTTAATTCTCCAGTTGCGTATCCGTTAATTTCCATTTCCGCGATCAGACCACTTTCTTTTGCATCCTGCATTTTTTTGCAGTAAGAGTGTTTATTTTTACGAATACAAATTTTTATTACATTATCTTATTATCTTATAACGCCTAGTCTCAGTTTACCTTATAACGTATAGTATCAGTTATCATCTTATAAAGTATATTATCACTTTAAACAAGCAATATAAAAAAACAATTTTTTAGAATCAATTCCTATTTTGGATATTAGGGAAAAATTTATTTTAGTTACTTTTTATTAAATAACTACAATTGCTTTTCTCGTGTTCCGCTTTACAACGGAAGGAATGGGGCAGTAGCTTCTGAGGGTATAGACCCCTGAGCACCCGAATAGCGATCACCTTCGACTCAGTACCTCCAGAATTGAGCCTTGTCATCTATTAGATGACATCAGGTCACAAGGTCACAATCAGGTCACAAGGCTCTCCATGTCCTTGTCATCTAATAGATGACAAGGACATGGAGAGCCTTGTCCTTGTCTCCATATCCTTGTCATCTAATAGATGACAAGGACATGGAGAGCCTTGTGACTAGATTCGAACTCGCAGCAGAAGGGATGCGAATCTAACGCCCTACCAACCAGACTGTCCCGCCTAACAATTACAACTACCATAAAAAACTATATAAAAACGAGAAAATTAGTTTTAAATTAATTAATAAAAATTAATGAATTAATATTTGAAAAAACTTTATTAATATCAAATGTCATCTATTAGAAGTTTAAAAAGTTTTTACTTGAACTTGATTGTATGAATAAAAAGTATTTTATGAACGATTGAAAATTCGAACAAGATGTATATATGTATATAGGGAGAGAGTGAGCTAATAGTAAGGATTGAAAAATCTTTCTACAATGCCCTTTTAGCCATCAATGCCGCCTTGTTTTCGCCTGGGTGCTGTTGCAACCCATTCTTCTTTTTCATCCCTCCTGTGGACAAATTGCAATTCTGAGTGGATTTATGGAATGGGTAGATCCACTCAGTCCTTTGCAAACCAGTAACATTCCCAAATGAAGACTAATGGCCTCTCTTTTGCCTGTGTTGTTGCAACCGCAATTCTCAGTGGCACAAAACGCAATTCTCAGTGATTTGCTGGATAGCTTGAATAGTTGTTCTACATCGTTGCTCTCGAACGATCCGTATTCGGATGTTGTGTTATGGACCATATAACGAATTGAACCATAACTTATGGTTCAATTCGTTTTCTTAGATTAACCGTGTGTTCGCAAAAACTCATCTCTAATTCTGACATCTTTTTTTCAAGATTAGAGGGAAATTCTAATTTTGATTTACTATCTGATTTGTCCTAACTTTGAAAAAAAAATAATCTAATTTTATAAATTTTTTTTAAAAAAATACTCTGAATATTTATAAAATAATTGATAAATAAATATAGGAAATATTTGAATATGTATGAAGATTTAAAGTATATAATATAGAACAGTATTATAATGTAAAAAATATTAAAATATTTGAATTTTTAAAACGTATCCCGAGTACTTTTAAAAAATGATAATACTGTTATGAATTTTTAAAAAGTATTCCGAGTATTTTAAAAAATGATAATACTTTTATGAATTTTAAACGTAATGAGGATATTCTTTTTAAAAAAATGATAATCACTTTTACGAATTTTTAAAAGTAACGAGAATATTTTTTTAAAAAAATAATAATCACTTTTAAGGATTAAAAAAATTGAATATTTAAAAAAAGCACTGCAATTATATCGTCTATTATATTCTATATAAAATCATATTATTTTATTGTATCATTACAAGAGAAATAAATCATTTTCCTGTGTGAACGATGCTAACATTCATACTTCGAATAGAAATGCAGAAAATCTCCTCATCATAGAAGGTTTGATCTCGTAGAAAGAATCCGAATTTTGTTGCTCAAAACCTTATCTTAAATATTTATAAAACATTCATAAATAAATATAGGAAATATTTGAAAATATATGAATATTTAAAATATATAATATAATACAGTATTATAATGTAAAATATTTTAAAATTTTTGAATTTTTAAAAAAGTATCCCGAGTACTTTAAAAAAATGATAATATTGTTATGAATTTTTAAAAAAGTATCCCAATTACTTTCAAAAATGATAATACTTTTATGAATTTTAAAAGTAATGAGAATATTTTTTTAAAAAAAATGATAATCCCTTTTACGAATTTTTAAAAGTAGCGATAAAATGTTAAAAAAATAATAATCACTTAAAATTTTTTTAAAAAATTCGAATATTTTTTTAAAAAAGCACTGCTATTATATCATCTATTATATTCCATATAAAATCATATTCTTTTACAATATCAGTATAAGAGAAATAAATCAATTTCTTCTGTAAACAAGGCTAACATTCATACTTCAAATAGAAATGTAGAAAATCTCCTTATCATAGAAGGTTTGATCTCGTAGAAAGAATCCGAATTTCGTTGCTCAAAACCTAATGTTAAATATTTATAAAACATTTCAAACAAACATGAAAATATATAATATAGTACAGTTTTAAAATGTACTGGTAAAATATTCGAATTTTTAAAAAGTATCCAAAGTACTTTAAATTATAATACTTTTATGAATTTTTAAAAAAGTATCCCTAGTACTTAAGAAAATAATAATATTTATAAATTTTTAAAAGTAACAAAAATATTTTTAAAAAAAATGATAATCACTTTTATGAATTAAAAGAAATTCCGAGTATATATTTAAAAAAAAACTTACAATTATATTGTCTATTATATTCCATATAAAATCATATTCTTTTATTATATCATTATAACAGAAATAAATCATTTTCCTCTATGAATGATTCTAACATTCATACTTCGAATAGAATTGTCGAAATTCTTCTCACTATAGAAGGTTTGATGTGCTAGAAAGAATCCTAATTTTGTTGCAGGAAACCGGATTTTAACGGCCGAAATCAATAGTTACTTTTGGAAACAAGAACTCACTCTCTCAGGAGGAAACCTCCCCTTTTCCCTGATGTGATAAATAAAAATAAAAGCATGGAAATATTTTTCGGCACAACTGACAGAATAGTATGGAAACTATTCCCTCAGATTAAAAAAAAAAAGGGGCATGGAATCATGGGAAAAAAAGGAAAGCATATTCGAAAGTGCTTTTGGGAGAAATAGAGGGAAGTGTTCAATAGCTAGAAAAACGAAGCTTGAAAAACTAAAATCCCTTTTTTTGAAATTTGTGGTATATGAAATATAATAGGAAAGGTTAGTACTATCTTAACTCTTACCTGGAGACGAGAGGCAAAATAATTCCGCATTGTTTATTGGTTCTGACTATCTCGGTTTTTTTTTATCATGTGAGAACAGGGCCTGACTAAGGCAGGGGCATACGGGGTAATCGCTCCGGGTCCCCATTTATGTGGGGCCCCCAAATCGAATAGGAATTTTATTTTACGTTCCCTTTTTTAATGAATGTTCTTCTTTACCAAAGTAGTGATGGCCCCAAAGAAGTTTTTGCACCAGTGCCCCAACTAGACTAAGTCGGGCCCTGTGTGGGAACATAATATTGTTGTAGTTTGGAGGTTTTGATGTCTCTGAAATTAACGGACAAAATTTTTTTTTACCTGCTTTTACCAGCATTGCTTTCTTATTATGATGAAGGCTTCTTTGACAGCAGATGCGTTTTTAAAAGGTCGACAAAGAACTATAACATCATAGCTATTTCAACTCAAAATCGTTCCAGATTTAAAACTTTGTTTACCAGCTAGGAAAATTGTATATATATATATATATATATATATATATATATATATATATATATGAGAGAGAGAGAGAGAGAGAAGTCTCATGCATAATGACTAAAAATAATAATATTTTCAAATAACTTGAAATTTACGATCAATTTTTTTTTTGTATACAATTAGCTCCTTGGTCGTTAAAGGACTACTTTTAGTAATATATTGACAGAAGTCCATATTTGAACACAGGCATTTACAGAGTTATTTTTTTTTTGCATTTAAGGAGTCATTGACTGAAAGTCTTTGAAACTGTGAGTGAAAAAATATATACTGCACCAGTTTGTTCCTTCATATTTCTACATAATGTGTTTGTTATTTTTATTTGTTAAAATCGAACAGTTATAAACGTTAGTATCATTCCATAGTAATTAAATGGATTAAGTGCTCATCAAAAGATTAGTTAGCTTTTTCTTACAATATTTTTCCTTGATATTATAGCATTTAGCATTTTTAATATTAATGTTCTAAGATTTTTAATAATGACATAATTTTCAGAACACACTGAACTTCCAAAATAAATTCCAATGACAAAATACAAGATACAAAAAATAAATAAAATAACAATGGAGTTTTTTGACTTTTTCTCTGACCAAGTAAAAAAAATCATGTCTCCAATTACAGGTTAAAAGATTCACTCTTGAGATTTTAACCCTTTTCACTTCAATGACGTCTCTAAGGCACCATTCAAGATTGAGCATCTTTTTGACGTTTTATTTATTTATTTTTCAAATTAATTTGTTAAAAACGCTTACAGAATGGTTAATAGATGTAGATTATTTTTTCAAAGATATTCGACTTAAAAGAATTATGTATATTTATTTTTCACAGCAATGAACATATCTTCGTATTAGATGAATAATTTTGCATCTAATTATTCTTCGGAGTACAAAGGTTTAAAGAACCTTCTGACCACTTTGAGTCTGAAAAACACATTTTTTCTTTCTTACACATTAAGTATATGGAAGTATAGTCATTACTGAATCATCAACCTTCTTGTCTCCTTGGATCCAAAAACACATTTTTGAGAATACATTTGTCTGTCTTTGAAGAAGCAAACGCTTAAGCAAAACTACTAAAATTTAGAAAATGAAATTACAATAACATATGCATATTTCTATCAAATTTTGAATAAATTCCATATGTTTAAAAAATTATTTGTTAGTCCATCCGATTGCAAGCAAACTGGATAATTTAAAAACGCAAAAATCTATATATATTTTAAAAAATTGATACACAGGTTTAGCATGTAAAATATAAATATTAATCAAATTATTAAACAAATTATACTTGTGTACAGCTGACCACCCAGCCACCACTAAACATATCAATATCGACAGGATTTGTTATGGTCGACTGTGGTCTTGAGCAATGTCCATCCTTACATTGACCGAATCTGTTAAACTTATATTCTCTTCGAGATGACTGGTCCCAAAATGGTCAAATAGTGACCATCTCCTACTATACAAATTTTTGAACAGTTGGCAAAAAAATTGACAATTTTAGACATCATGTCCTTCAGAGTCCTAAGTTCACTTGGTACCATCAGCACTGAACTCAAGTCATTATTTTCAACTTGCAGATGTTTTCTGTGCTCGGAGATTTCTGTACATTCCTTTAAATAGTGGTAAACAGTACCGATTCCTCCACAAATGCCTTTATTTTCCTGCATTCTTCCAAATCTTTGGAAATATGCTGGGAATCTCCCATGTCCTGATATCATTTGGATTACCAGCGGATGGTATCTTCTTATTTTTATTTCTAAATTAGGAATAAAATCGTAAGTTACTCTTCTTTTTTTGGACATATACCTTCTGTCAAACCATTGTAGCTTAATTTCCATTCTCAAACAAATTCCATCAAATGATTGCTCGCTTTTCATGTTTTAAAAGTAAGATCTCATAAATTCAATGACACAAATAAAAGGAATTTGGTTTGGTTTTAAACCACTATTGAAGTTTTCGTGTTAAATCTTGGTATGAATTGGACTTTAGAAATATGTATTCTCGCAATGGATTTAAAACAATTGACAGATTCCAAGCAAAGATCTTGCCATTTTAAAGTTATAAGATTTGCATATGAAATCTTAAGAATCGGATGCAAGTGACCACTAAAAAAGTCTCGTGATTGTTTTGTATCGATTTATACTGGTTAATGACATATAATAATTGAGATAACTAATGATTTAAAAAATAATAATATTCTCACAATATAACTTAAAACTAACCAACTCTAATTGATGTCGAACGATATATAAAATTTTTCCTTCGATTTCAAATAATCTGATTCATTAACATGTCACGATTACATATTACATTAAGGAAAGCCATAAAGAATGCAAAATAAATTTTAGAAACACATAAATTTACCTATGAAAGCCAAAAACTAAAAGAAAAACACAGCAAGTAGACTATCTTCCACGTGGTTTGCTTCGACTTACTCCGATCAACGTCGGAGTTCCACCTTTCCCCGCTTGGTGGCGACACTTACTGCTGCCGGTAGATTAGAATGTGCCGTCACAATGGGCTATTGTGGAATAACTCGCTTAGCTACTGAGGCAAAATGATTCTGGAAGTATGTGCCGAATTCGGTACACCTGACGTTAAAGGGTTAATGAACCTTCTTCATCACTAAAGAAATGAAGCAAAGGGGGTCCCCAAAGAACTTTTTGCCCCTTTCCCCAATAGGCTAAGTCGGGCCCTGACAATGATCAAATAGACACTTAAAAAAAATTGTGTTATGATCTTTGTCTTTTATTCATATGGATATTGGATACCAAATCTTTTAAACTCAATTTTTTTTAAAAAAAATCCTGTTTTGAGAAATCTAGATTGAGTCTATTCCGATATTGCAAAAATTCAAGACAGTCTGCAGCACTCTTTTCAAGACACAATGGTGTTTGCTGTTCGAGTGAACCTGTTGTTGTTGTTACTTTATGGCACTCTCAATGGACAATCCCCCCGCTGATACAGCAGAAGATTTAAGCCGAAGGAGCGTCTCGTTTTTTGAAGTATCGCCAACTAGGGTCAAGAGTACAACTTCGTTACACACTCACCACATTCATTTGCACAGCCCCTTCTTACAGTGGGGCACAGTCACACATCTTACAGATAGCACAGAGAAGAACAACCATGACCATACCGGGATTCCCCAAAAACGAGGAAGATGTGCTATCTATGTACCAGAAAGCAGGCACGAGTGAACGTTTTAATCTTCATTGTCAGAAGAAAACGTCCACTCAGAGATCTTAGAAAAGATCACGCCAGGCAGGAGGATTTGTATTGAAGAAAATTCTTTTAGCTGAATATTCAATTTTCCATGCCAATTGCTTCCAATTCGCCCTATTTGTTTCCGTAGACGATGCTACTATTACTCCAAAGATGAGGTGTTAAGTGTCCTTAAATGAAGAGTTTTAAAGAAAAATAATGTGTCTGTAGCCTAGTAGCACACATATATTATACAATATTGATTAATGTTCGAAATATTGTTTAATATTGTAGAATATCATATAATTCCGCTCAATATTGTAAAATATCATATAATATCACTCAATATAGTAGAATATTATGCTACAGGATGTGCTTCCTGGGTAACGGCTATTCGATTCATATAAATGCATTTTACTGATACTGTGATATGCTATGACAACTCAAAGTATAATGCAGAGCTATTTTTTTGTAGTATATCGAACAAATACAACTTTAGAAAAACCAGGTGTATAAAAAAATTAAAGCCAATTCTTACATAGGTCAACAAAGAAATTTTTTATTTTAGTTACTTCTTATTAAATAATTAGGAATTTATATTTTATAGGGATAAATATGGATAGGCACATGTATATTGACATTCTAAAACAAACATTTAATAGACGCAGAAAAACTCTCTCTTTAAATTGATTTTAATTTTTAACAGGTCAACGATCCTAAGTACACCTCCAAGATTTGTCGAGTATTGTCTATCATGTCAAATAACAATTTTAAAGCCCTTCACAGTCTCCTGAATTAATACCTATAGACCATTTATGGGGGGGAAATCGGTCATAAACTTAACAAGTAATATAAAAAAATTTAAATCGGTTTCTACTTAGGGCAACAAAGATTTTTTTTTATTTTAATTACTTTCTATTAAATAATTACAATTAATATCAATAATTTATCATAAAAATATTGATTTTTGGAAGAATTGACTTCGCATTTTTTACCTTCACTTCAAAAATACTGAAATCATTGCATTTTACCGATGGAGCTACTGCCTGTTTATTTCAATTTTCATTACAAACAGCTAAAAATCTATTTAAAGTATACAATATTAATTAAATACAACTAATGAATTAATTTTTGAAAAACTGTATTAGCATCAAGTGCCATCCACTACAAAGGTTTACAAAATGCATTTAAACTTGAATGGATAAATAAAAATTATTTTATTAACGATTGAAAACTTGAACAAGATATATATAGGGAGAGTGTGAACTAATAGTAAGAAACAAAAAAATGTAATAAATACAGAGAATATTTCATAAAAATTTCTATTGCTATACATTTTTCTTAAGAATTATTAAAAATCTAATTTGTGATTGAATCATAGTTTATTTATAACAAATACTCAAAAATAACAACAGCGAAAATACTCTTTAAATGTTCATTGATTATACATTTCTTCTAAATCAAACAGAAGATAGAGTTTGTAGCATATCTGCATGAAATACGATGGTATTATATTTGCTATCTTACATACTAATATCACAACTCCTTTACCTAACAAAAGACGGAAATTCATTTTCAGATGTTGCTTAAGTACTTAAGGTTACTTAAATTGTTATACATACTTTAGGGTCTCTTGACATATCTGAGAAGAATCTAACCAAGTTATGAAACTTCAAATTTAAAAAAATGTATATGTTGAGTAATGACCGATTGAAGAATCTCTGTACTCTTCCGATTGAAGAAGTACTGTACTCTTCCTTGAAACGACCATTGAGAGCATTTAAAATAAGTTAAAATATGAAAATCAAGAACTAATAAATTGGTCACTTTTCATCGCATAAGAGTAAAAATCATTTGTTTATAATTTAAATATTTTAATAAATATAGCTAAACGAATCAAGAATTGCATAACATAAAAACTTCTTTTTTATCAAGTCAGAACATGATATTGTTTTAGGAATGAAGTTTCTTGGCGTCAACAAAAACCAATAGGCGACAAATAAAAATTTTATTATCTCCACGAGCATCTCAAAAAATCAGCTTTTAATAACTCGCTGCCATTGCATTTACAATAGCACTGATTAAAAAATAAGTTAATGACTACAGCAAATAAAACCTAGAAAAATGTCGTTTTGAGCACGTGGTTACATGAAATGAAATAAATAATAAACATTATATATTTTTTAAACAATAAATGCGAGACAAGGTTATTTGGAAACGTTTGTAGTACCAAAGTGACTCATTCAATGAAAGAATTAAAATGAGTAAAAATATAATTTAACTCGCACAAGCACGTGGCGCTTGGCCTTGTGAAAAAGTGTAACCTACTTTTTTGAACGATCAATCATGCCTAGTTGTATGATTGATGAAAATATCAATCATACAATTAGGTATGATTGATATTCATTTACGTATCTTCTTTCAATGTGTACTACTTATATATGCTCTATGAGAAATAATATTAAGAAGCTAGTTAGTTTAATTCATGCGATCAACTCGAGGTTAATTATCATGTCAGAACATTATATTGTTTTGGGAAGGAGGTTTTGTGGCGTCAACAAAAATGCTTAGGGGAAAAAATATTATCTGCACGAGCATCTCAATAAAATCAGGTTTTAATAACTCGTTGCCATTGCATTTACAAAAGATCTGATTTTAAAAAAATAAGTTAAGGACTACTGAAAATAAAACCTTAAAAAAAAGGACATTTTGATCACGTGATGATATGAAATGAAATAAATAGGAAATGTGATATTTTTAAAAACAAATAAAAGTGAGACTAAGTTTGTTTGGATCGTCTGCAATACTACAGGGACTCATTCGATGAAACGATCAAAATGAGTAAAAATATAATTTAACTCGCACGAGCACGTGGTGCTTCGCCGTTCAAGAGATGATGTTCTGACATGATACATTGAAATATGCGTAGTAGATTTATTTTAATCTTTTATAATATTTTAAATATAATTTTAAATTCATTGTGAATCTTAAACAATAAATGCAAGACAAAGTTTTTTGCATCGTTTGCAATACTAATTTAATGAAACAATCAAAATTAATAAAAATATAATTTAACTTGAGTGAGCTCGTAGATTTTGGTCGTTTAAGAAATTTTGTTTTGACGTGATAAAGTAAAATATACGTAGATGATTTCATTTATACCTTTTTTATAGTTAGCCGAAAAGAATTACTCTTGATGATTTTTATTTAAGATTGGTTTCGGTATTAATCACATTTTTAACCTTAATTCTTATCTAACATCAAGTAAACCTTTTCTTTTCTAAGAAAACAAATTTTAGTGCTAGTATTTCTACTTCATTCATAAATCTTTAAGAGAAGTCTCTCAAAGGGTAATCAGAGGACTCCATCGGAGAATTTTATAGTAACCTCTCGGGAAATAAAAAGATAAAAATGAAGTACTCCGATAAATTACTAGATTTATGTTACCGTCCTTAGAGACAGTCTTAAGAATTTGTAAAAGACTCCAAAACTTTTTGCCATGTCTTTGATGTTATTTCTGTGCCATATGATGACTATTTATACACACATTTCTTTTTCGAAATGTTTATGAGAAACAGGAAAGTTTGTTCCATTTCAAGTATATATTCCTAAGAAATTCCTAAGTTAAAAACTTCAATTTGATTACCAGTTACATATTTCAAAAGTATTTATTAAATTTTCTGACTTTTCTTCTGGTTGCATTTAAAATTTTGCACTAGACCATATATAATTTTTGTTTCAAAACTAGATCTGGAAAAAATATCTAGAATTTTATATATTCTGAGCATCAATCTAAAAAGACGAATTCTGAATTTTTACGGCAAGGAAAAATTATATACTTTGGAGAAAAAAAACATTTTCAGAAAAGTTAATTAATTTTTTTTGCACGTATTTGTTTTATTAACATATGTTTTATACAGTTTCAAATTCAACAAATTGATATATACAAGGTGGGAAAAAAACCTTTCCCCTATATATGAAACCTTAGCGGCCTATCTGCTTAACCAATTGAACCAAAATTTCAGACATAGTTGATTGATGGTATGCGTTGGAGATTGTGATGGTTCTAAACAACGCAGAGCTCATGGTTATGGTTACCGTGGGATAATTTCAAAATTTTCGAACGGCAACACCCTTTTTTTCCTCACGCAAATTAATCAGCGTATTGAAAAACCACAAATGGCGTTGGTACAATTAGCGTGTGACGAAAATTGCCGTCGTAAAGCATTTGCAAAGAAGAGCATTATAAAGGACGAATGACTCCTCGGAGAGTAGGAACTATGAAATACTTTGCACAATTCACAGTAGCAGAACGCCACGTGCAAAGCATTGCTTGTGGAAAGGCCTTTAAAAAGCAGTTTGGGAAGAGTGTTTCTCCAGTCAGAAGTTCGATTGTGTCAATAAGATGACCCTTACAAAGAAACAACGAGGTGAATTGATAACGCTATTTTATCTGAACGGGGAAAATGCTGCTGAAGCAGTGCGAATGTTTCGGTGAAATCCCAAGCTAAGACGAGGCCCATGTTCCGTAAGAAGTGTACTTGATTTGGTAAGAAAATCTGAAGAAAGTGGATGCATTTGCGATCGACCTCGATCTGGGCTACCATCTGTTCCATTTCAAGTTACTGCGGAAGCAAATGATACGATTATTGCAGGTCCATCGCATACTGCAAGAAGTGTTGCTAGCAATTTGGACTTACCGAAACCCACAGTTATCAGGCTTTTGCGATCTGTTCTGCTAAAGTTTCATTATCGGTTTCAGTGCGTCCAAATGTTGCAGTCTGGAGATGAGCAACTGCGTGTGGACTTCGCAAATTTTTTCCTCATCAGATCTGATGAAGATGACAGATGACTGCTGCGGATAATACAGACGAATGAGGCAAACCTCTGTCTAACTGGAAACGTTACACCAAGATCTGTGTTCACTGGGCTGACAAAACCCCTCATGATGTGGCACCAGTGACTGTGTGGTGCGGCATCTCAACGGCACATTTGTTCTCGGTCCTCAGAAGAGATCATTCTCACAGATTCGAAATAGTACTCTGTCACAAGTGCTCGGTATAAATCAATGTTGCAGAATTACGTTATTATTAAATTGCAGAAACGAAATATCATTAGTGACATCGTATGGATGCAAAATGGGGCACCTCCACACACCATCCAGTGTGTTCGACCAGTGCTACTACAACACTTTGGTGATAGAGTCATATCTCGCAACTTTGCAATTTCATGACCACCGTTATCCCCTGTCATCACTCCTATGGATTTCTGGTTCTGTGGTTATCTGAAGTCTAAGGTGTACACGCCTGGTCCACGAGATATGTCGTAATTGAAAGATGCCATAACACGTGGAGTTATGCAGATTCTTCCTTTCATGTTACGTTCGGAAATGCTGTTCACAATTTCTCGAATGCAATGCATTGTCGTCTGTGAAGGTGAACAATTTCACAGCCTGTAATTATAACTTTCTATTCCAATAAAATCTTTTTTTTTCTCTTTCCTCTCTGTGCTGCCATTGGGCCTTAATAAGGCTCTTCTTTGAAAAATGCTTGAGACCAGAAATTTTCACCACACGCTAATCGTTCCAACGCCATGTGTTGTTTTTCAATACGCTGACCAATTTGTGCAGGGGAAAAACTGGGTGTTGGCATTCAAGAATTTCGAAATTCTCTCACCGCAACCGTGAGATGTTCGTTGTTTAGAACCATCCCAATCTCCAGCGCATACCTTCAAATGTCTGAAATTTTGGTTCTAATGGTTGAAGGGATAGGCCGCTAGGGTTTCATATATAGAGGGAAGTTTTTCTTTTTTTTGCCACCCTGTGTGTGTATGTGTGTGTGTTTTAGTAATACTTATTCATTTTGATTAAAAAATCACAGTTTAAAAGTGTAAATACATATTTTACAAAGATGCGGATAAAAATATTATTGGTTGTATATCTTATTTTTACATAGCTCTTATTATTATAAGGTTTCGTGACAGCACTGAATCCTTTACCTACCGATGATCACCACTGTGACGCATCAAATTGGGGATCAGTTCCTTCCGGTGTAATGGCTGGATCTCGCCACCATGAAGAGTACCCTAATAGATTCAGATTTGTTTTCTCCCTTCGATGGTGGGATGTACTTCCGAAGGGAAGGGTTGTATCGTGGCCGGTGAAGGCCTTTAGGGCTCAATCACATTTTCAAGAAGCGTTGCTATTGCAACTGCCCGATCATTCAGTTTTATAGTTTTTTCTGAATGTCCCCTGGCAGGTAGGACATACCCTCAGGGCGCACCTCTAAAGGAGGATGAAATGCTTCCGGCGTGGTGGTTGGATCTCGCTACCCTGGAGGGTACATTAATAGGTGAAGATTAGTTTCCTCTCATCGATGACGGGAAGTACTTATTACACGGAGGGTTGTACTGTGGCTGGTAATGGCCCTTAGAACTCCCACCAGTGTTTCTGTTGAGGTGGTCCGATCATCCAGCACTATTGGTTTAAAACTGAACGAGGTTAAAACTGAACGAGGAAAGAGATAAAGTCTCCTTTAGCGATTAGCTAGTTTACCAGAAATATTGATTATACATAATTATACTTAAATAGTATAGACATTATTTCATGTTCATAATTCTGGAAAACTGTTGACTCATTTTAATAGTCTTACTTATGGTGCTTTCAAGGTGTATATTCCCGCTTTCCAAATTATATATGTGTGTCAAATACGGTAGCTATATTGCAAATGGTATATCCTGTACAGTACAAAAATATGGTATATCAGCTACAAAATAAACACACACACTCACTAACGCACATACACTCATATGCGCGCGTGCATTCACACACACACACACACACACACACACACACACACACACACACACACTCGTATGCAAGCACGTAGGCACTATTCTCTATTTCCATTTATTAATAAAACTAATTATTGAATTAAGAAAATTTCATCCAATTTATTTTCGGAACTTTAAAAACGGGACTTACTTATTACGTTGAGGATTGTGCTGTGGCTAGTGAAGGCCTTTAGAACTCCTTAATGGTTTAAATCCTTCTGCTTTTGGATGGTTCGGATCGTCTAGATATGACTTTACCGACTGAGGAAAAAGATTTAGTCTCACACACATACACGCACGCTCATACACTCGTATGCAAGCGCGCATGCTCACACACGTATGCCCTATTCTCTATTTCCAGTTATTAATGAAATTCATTATTGAACTAAGAAAATTCCAACTAATTTATTTTCGGAATTTTAAAAAGCAGTTCAAATTTAACTTAATTTTATATTTTAACCGCTTCTTTTTCTATTATTTTCTATGTCAATGCTAATTATATAATTTTTAATATTGGCATAGCGTTCTTTTTCCTACAAACGTAAATTGGACGTCTTAAATTTTGATTGGTAATTCTAAAGGCTTAGCCAAGCAATTAAAAATGTAACTATCGTTCCGAAACTTCTAACTAAGAGATTAAAATTCTACAAAGTAACTAATTTATGCAGTATCTTTTAGTACGCTCATTCAGATTTAAATGTCTAATTAGAGTGGAATAAAATTTAAGTTGAAACGGAAAATTACCCTTTTGAAATCATGTTTAAGGGTTTCGGATTAAATACTTTAGTGGGAGTATTTGCTAATTAGGGCACTATTTCTAATTTTAGAAATATACATATGTTTGGCCAACCGTTAGACATAGACAGATATTTCCAATTTGAAATTAAATGTTTTGAATGTATTCAAAAGTTATGTTTTAAATTGGATCATGATATTTTACTGTGTTTGGTGACATATATTTTGTGAAAAATTTATTTAAGCATTTATTCCTATTGTTATTATTTTTCAGTTTCACGTGTTTCAAAACTATAAAATTACTGTAAAAAGTATATAGTATATCACCTATATGGACTGACCATTATTCGCAGCGAACTTGAATCCTGTAGAGCATGTGAGGGACATGCTTGCCCGACGAATTGCAGCCCGTCAACCACCTTCTATATATCTACCGGAACTCTGGAGAGCATTGCTTGATGAGTGGTGTAATATTGCTCATGATCAGGTCGATAATTTGATATTCAGCATGCCTAGGCGTTGTAAGAACTATATATGATCATCTGGGAGACATATTATGTATTAAGCATCATATAAACCATGTAATATTAGTTTTTGTGAATATAATTTTTTTATAATTTTCTCCAGCGAGCAAAAAAATTCAATTTTTGTTAATGATATCAATTATATAGAATTTTTTCCTCTCTTTACCTTTTGTTTATGATATCAAGCTTATAGCATCTGTTCCTCTCTTTACCTTTTGTTTATAATGATATAAAGCATATGGCATCTTTTCCTCTTGTTTATAATGATATCAAGCATATAACATCTTTTACTTTCTTTACATTTTGTTGATAATAATATCAAGCATATAGCATCTTTTCCTCTCTTTACCTTTTGTTTATATTGATATCAAATATATAGCACCTTTTCCTCTCTTTGCATTTTGTTTATAATGATAACAAGCATATAGCATCTTTTCCTTTTGTTTACAATGATTTCTAGCATATATAATCTTTTCCTCTCTTTACCTTTTGTTCATAATAATATCAAGCATATAGCATCTTTTCCTCTCTTTACCTTTTGTTTATAATGATATCGAACAGATAGCATCTTTTCCTCTCTTTACATTTTGTTTAAAAGGATATAAACCATATAGAAACTTTTCCTCTCTTTACCTTTTGTTTATAATGATTACAAGCATATAGCATCTTTTCCTATCTTTTCCTTTGGTTTATAATGATATGAAGCATATGGCATCTTTTCCTCTCTTTATCTTTTGTTTATAATGATATCAAACATATAGCAGATTTTTTATTCTCTTTACCTTTTGTTTAATAAATAGGCTTTACAAATAAGTCACATTTGTTTAGTTTCTAAATATTTCTTTTCCTGAACTAGCATTATCTTTAATTAATGGACATGAGAATATTATGTTCAAAATATAGAAAATGTGGGAAGCCTGAAAAATAAACAAAACTATCTGGATAAAAAACAGTTTAGGAATTCTATCTTATAACTTGTGTTTTGGCTACGAGAAGAAATAGAAAATGCATTAAGTTTGAAAAATAGAAGAGACTATAAATTATAGACAATATTTTAGCAATTTTATCTTATATCTGATCATTAATTATTCTTAGTGAAAAGACAAAAAATATACAGCATATCAGAAAAATAGAAAATTATGCCATAATAAAATACTTCAATAGCCATATCTCATCTCTGATTGCTTAGGAGCTATAATGAAGAGATAGAAAATACGATGTCTTAAAAATGAAAGAAACCATATAAACATATATGAACTCCATATACTGAAAAAGCTATTTATGATATTGCATAAACAATCTTATATTATCTCTGAGCATTTAATAGCTATTAGTTGCCTTTCGATACTAGTTGATTCACTTGAAAAATTCATGTTAAAATTTTCAATCCAATTCTCTTATACGTAGTTTCTTAATAGTGTAAAGATGTCGTACAGCTTATCGCCTTTTTTAAGGGAAACATGTTCGAATATAGCTGTAAAGGAATTGTAAAACTTATCGCCTTTTTTTAAGAGACACATGTTCGAACATTGTTATTTCTAACCACCGGTGAAACGATTCTTCCTTTGTTGTGTAGTGTGTTTCTCCCGCTGTGATGTTACCCTTTGGACTTGATTGGAGTTAGATAATGGAGCACACATGTTTTTGTCTCTCTTTGAAGAAGGAACTCATGTCAAAACACCTGATGTAGCTATTTCTTCTATGGACCACCCAAACTGGGATAAAGTTCCGGTAATGAACATCACATGCGTTTACGGCCCTTTGAAGAAAAAAGTGCTAAAACCTTCAGATGCGAATATTTGTGAAGATTCAGTTAAGGGCGTGGAGGGTTCGACAATATCACCACAGGTAACTACCATCCATTGGAGATCTTTCTGAAGAATTATTCGATGATAATCATCTCCAGCGCACCAATGCGAACCTGAGAGGTGGAGTTTGACCGAGGTTAAAATGGAAGGATTTGAAAGGAAGAGGTACGAGATCAACTGATCTGGCTAGAGACTTGAAGAGAGCTGATACGACGAGGAGTCGAGCTGATTCGAGACGAGCTGTGAGCTGAGAAAAAGAGCTAGACCGTTGGAGAGATACTACGTGATCTCGAATTTATTGATTAAATATCGGCTGGAAATAATCCGTAGATCCCCTTGAGTTACGGCAGTAGCTGGATAAGCGAACAGCCTGTAGTTTTCCCCTTGTGATAGTCGTGGAACTATTATCCCAGATGTAAATATTTCCCTGCATATTAACCTACAGGGAGTGTTTTTTTGTTATTGTATAAAGCTGTAAATAAAGCATTTCTGTTTAAATGCTACCAGTTTATTCGATCGACCAGAATCAGTTCATTACAATAGCTTTTTCATTTAAATATCTTTAAACTTCAAATTTTGATAGTCATATTATTAAGATTATTATTGAAATCATATAACTCTGTGCTCATTATACTGCGCATACCTCTAATTTTGTACACCTTCAGCTCGGTAATCTGAACTTTAAATTGAAAGGAAATTGATTGAAATTTAATTTAAAAAGCACTTTTTTTCAAGCCAAAAATGTTATTGAAAAAAAAAAAAAGCCGCTTAAGAAAAGAATTTTTTAACACTGAAATCTTATGTACATTTCAGAAAGTTTTTAATCCTTTGCGCAATATTTCAAAGAAAATATGAATTTAAAACCTTATGGTAATCGTGACTTTTTAAAAAAAGAAATTGCTTTGCTATAAATAGAAAAAAGTTCCAAAATGCTTAATAAGAAATTCATAAATATTTATCTAAATAAAATGCTATCATTAAAATCCTTTGAATCTTAATCGAACTAAGGAATTCAATGCACCATAATTATTATTTAATATTTGTAAAATATTTTTATTTTATTAGTTTAAGTTTCAAAAAAAGCAAATAATTACCAAGTCTTTTAGTTCTAAATGCTCTGAATTGTTTTCAAATGCAACCAGTATTTAATAATACATTTGATTGATTATTAAAGCTTATGTAATAAAAAGTAAATTAACATTTAAAAAAATATAAATTATATTCTTTGAATACTACATTCTTTTAATTTTATTTCCATTAGATAAAATTAATTGTGAAATGGTGTAAAACTTTAAATGAACATTTTATAGTAAGTTTTATATAATAACGAAATCAGTTCTACTATCAAATTCATAATTAGTTGTCTACGAGATAACGGAATGATAACTTAATTAATTAGTTAATTGGTTGGTAATTAAACTCTTAAAGTATTAAATTCCTATTTTCATTGACAATATTCAAGTATATATAATCGTAGATTCAAGGACATTAAGAAAGGAGTGAACATTTGATTGAAAAGTTCTAACTTCACAAATAGTGTTGTTTTAAAAAGCACTTGCCATGGACGAAATCACTGACACAGTCAGTGATTTTAAGCCGAGTGAGTGTCTCTTTTTTTTCAGCAGCTCCACAGGAGCCTAGAGCACGTTTTAAAGAAATAAAATGTATCTTTTTTTGAAGAGACACATGTTCGAACATTGTTACTTCTTACCACCAATGAGTACGATTCTTTCCTTTGTTGCGCATTGTGTTTCTCCCATTTTGATGTTACCCTCTGAACATGAAGGGAGTCTAGATAATAAACCAAACATGCGGGTTACGGCCTTTGAAGAAGGAAACGGTGTCAAAACACCAGATGCTACTTTTGCTCCTATGGGACAACCCGGACTTCAATAAGTTCCGATGATGAAGAACGCATGCGTTTACGGCCCTTTGAAGAAAGAAGTACTGTAACCTCCAGATGTTAATATTTCTCTATTGTGAAGGGTCTTCTAGGGACGTAGTTGAGTAGAAAATATTCCCACGGTTAACTGCTGACAACTGGAAATATTTCTGAAGAATTATTGGATGATCGGCATCTCCAGCACACCAATGTGTACCTGAGAGGTGGAGCTTGACATGGGTTAAAATGGAAGGTTTTGAAAGGATGAGACGACGTGGAGCTGATCCGCAACAAGGAGTAGAGATGATCCGAGACGAACCATGAGCTTAGCTTAGCTGAAGAGCTGGGCAGTTGAAGAAATACCACGTGATCTCGAGTTTATTGATTAAAGATCTACCGGAAGTAATCCGTAGATCTAAGCGAACAGCCTGTTAGTTTTCCTGTGAGAGTCGTAGAACTATTATCCCAGATGTAAATATTCCCCAGCATATTAACCTATAGAACATGTTTTTGCTTTTTTGTTATTGTATAAAGCTGCAAATAAAACATTTTTGTTTAAACGCTACCCGTATATTTGATCGGCCATGATCAAGTCATTACAACGTCATAGCTACACAGGCATCACATTCGCTTTCACAGCCCCTTTTTACAGGGGGGGGGGGCATCCACTCCTCTCACAGATAGAACAGATGAAGAACAAACATGCCCGAACCGGGGCTCGAACTGAGGACCCCCTGATAACAAGGAAGACGTGCTACCCTTGTGACAGGACACCGGCACACAAATAGTGAAAAAGTCATTTATATATACTTAAAACGAATAATTAAGAGATCATTTTTATAAATTTTACGTCAAAAGCATTCTAACTAGCTTTACAAATTTTATTTTATGTAATTTATATTATTTTTCACAATATTGAAAATCTGTAAGATAATTAAATGGTATTTTTATAAATTTTATGATAAGCATTTAATTCAAGAGTGCATTTGAAATAGTTTTGGACTTCATTAAAGTATTATTGCCGCTGAATAATCAAATTAAAAGATGTCTATACAGGAAATGGCTAACTTGAATATCCTGAATGATTTTTCGAATAGATGTGAAATGCGTCGTTAAAATTGAATGGCGGTGTTCAAGAAATCTCCATGGCAATACTTTACCGCAAAAGTATTCACGGAGCTTTAATTTCAATGATATATCTGAATTACCAAAGAGTATATTGATTTCTTTAAAATACGCATTATCATCTCTAGGGGGGCTAGTAGGGGGCCTACTAAGCCTGACTAAGGGAGGGGCAGTCTTCAAATAGAATAAAAATTTTAATTTTACATTTGTTTTTTTAATGAATGTTCTTCATTATTAAAGTAGTGAAGCAAAGAGGGCCCTTAAAGAAGTTTTTGCCCCGGGCCCCAACTTGGCTAAGTGGGGCCCTGTCTCTATCATTCAAATAAGCCAATAAAATAAATCTAATCAATAAATGAAAGACACAGACACAAATAAATACATAAAAGTATCATACAAAGTATTCATCATTAAGGAAGGGGCATACGGGGCAGTTGTTTGGGCCCCCACTTTAGTGGGTCCCTCAAATCGAATAAAAATTTTACTTTTATGTTTCTTTTTTTAATGAAAGTTCTTCATTACTAAAGTAATGAAGCAAAGGGGCCCCCTAAAGACGTTTTTATTCCGGGCCCCTACTTTATTAAGTCGGGCCCAAGTCAATAAAATAAATCTAATTAATAAAGGAAAGACACAGGCACAAATAAATACATAAAATTATCGTATAAGACAATTTAAAAAATTAATTAATTTAATTTAAAAGCGCTGCTTTCAAGCTGGAAACTAGATTCTAATTAATAAGATATAGTTATTTTTTGCATGATTCTACTAAAGATAATTAATCAATACATCAGTATCATTATAGAGATCGATATGTATCATGATTCGTCTTGATGTTTTAATGTATTATTTATATATCTAAATATATAGGAATGGAATGCAACTATGCATTCCCCAATCTTTGTACCCTCAGCAACTGGTCCGGTTTTTCTAAATTTTATTTCATATGAAATCATAGAATTCCTGTTAATGAAATCCCCTGAAGACTTCTATTTTTAGAGAAGGATAAAGAAAATATTATTTCATTTCACATTTTTGTTAGAACGAGACAAAAGATTTCCTCCATCCAAAACAATAGTCCGACTTCTCCAACTTTTATTTCATCTTCAAACTATAATGATCTTGGCATTAAATAATAATTACATAAACTAACCCTCTTTCCATTTTTGAAAGATATTGGAGAATACAATCTTACGCAACCCCCGTTTTAATAATTAGACTAATTTTGACAACTACTTTAATCACTTCTTACCAATTAGTAAGGTATGTGTTTCTTGTGCAAGTATAAACTCAGATATTACTTTTTTTTAATTATCTTGAAATTGTATATTTTAATGAAGTATTTGGGAATACTGAATTATCATCATTTCTATAATGAAATAATCTTTTAACTTGTATGCCACGGCCATTGCTATTGTTTTAATTATGTAAATAGTTTTACATATAATTTTATAATTAAAGATTTCTTAGCAGCTAAGTATTTTAAGTATTTTGATACTATTGCAATTTATATCAATCTTCAACGAATAAAAAGATGGAAGAATTAAAATTTTTATCAATTCTGGAAAACAAAAATTAGAAGTAACTGCTTTAACAGAAACATTCTGATTCGTAATTAATGATTTTAAGTTCATTTACATACTGTAGCCTATTAAGATTTATTGCATAAAATAACTGAAAAAATTCATATTTATCAAAAACAATGTATAGATTTTGAAGTCATATAGTTTTCTTTTCGAAATTCGCAATCCTTGTCTTATTATCCTTATTAATAAAAGCGAAAACTTGCCTTAATATATAATACTAATAAATTAGTACTAAAGTGTGTTTATTTTAATAAAATATAAGCAAGTAATACTGTATCACTAAAGTTTCCTCCCAAGGGGCGTCGCAGAAGGAGGATGAGATGCTTCCGGCATGGTGGTTGGATCTCGCCACCTTTGATAGTACACTAATAGGAGGGTAGGCTCCTCCCATAGATGAAGGGACGTACTTCCTACTGGAGGGGTTGTACCTTGGCCGGTGAGTGCACTTAGGACAACCACAGTTACCTCCAGTGTTGTTGTTGCGGTAGTGCGGACATACAGTTTTATATTTTAAATCGTGTGCCTACATGGCAAGTGGGAGAGAAAAGTTTGAATTTATCACTTAGGTTCTGAAAAATAATCTTCAAGTGATCCTATATTATTCTTTCCATCTGTTGTCACATCATATAGCCCTCGCTGTTAACCGTTTGAGTGTGGCAAAATGCTATCGCGCTTCTTTTGTCGTATATCAAGTTTTCTTCTGCCTTCAAACATTTAACATATAAAAGTTATGTCTCACTTTTCTTTATTATTCTTCGCATATCTTTTAACCCAGATTTTTCTGTGAATTTTTTTGAAGTTTTACAATAAACTTAACTTCTAAAGCGACAATTAAACATGCCATACCTTTTCATCAATAAGGATTTCTTAACCCATCGAGCGTCGGCTAGCGCAAGTTTGTTCTTAAAACGGCGGCGGTCAAAATAAAGGTTGAACACAATTTACAAGATAAGAAATTGTCAGGACGTTCCTAAACCGGCATGGTGTGTTTTGCTTTCCCCCGAGCAGTAACAGCGGGGGGTAATCTACCCCGCTTTTTAACAATAATACCACCCGAAATGCGAGGAATCGTGTGTCCCAGGGAACAGAGTGACAATTTGAGTCGTAAATCTGTCGAAGCACGACAATTACCGGGCGGTTTTTCAGATAAGAATTTGGTTTTCGCTCTGAGAACTAAGATCTTCTCTTTTAATTTGTAATGTTTTCAGAAAATATAATTTGTTCAAAAATAAATTTAAAAAATCCAGCAATATGATTTTATAAATTTGTGTAAAAAATTGAAAAAGATGTTTAATGAATTATTTAGAGGAATTATTATTCATCAAATTGCATTACGAACATAATACTTTCTTTTTGCCAACACTCAGAGAATCTTACTTAGTTTTTCCCGATATTTAGTTTTAAGCATTTTGCTGGCATATTTGGCATTGGAAATTAAAATAAAAGGATATATATGGTACACTGATTAAAATAGAATATAAAAAATTTATTAATATTTTTTAATACTTAATATTAAAAATACTACGTTCATTTTTGAAAATATATAGCTGTTATCAAAAATTTTAAAATAAAAATGTGGAAATTTTTTTCAATTTTTTTTAATAAAACAATCTTTTGTCAATGTATAGCAAGTAAATATTTTAGTAATAATATGTTTATTAAAATATGATTAATTTGGATATTTTTGACTTATTATCTTATTTTGAAATAATTAAGATGTAAGTTGAGATAATAAGTTTTTAAAGTTAATTTTAATATTGAAATAAGAAAAAATAATAAAGCATCCATTTGTGAAAATGGCTTATATCGTTTAAAAATTATCATTTCATTCTTATTTTTAGTAGGTGAATATTTTGAATGTCAATTTATTATATCATTCTTAAACTTGTCCCAATTATTTGTAAAAATTACTCACAGTTTGCACAGTAATATTTTCATAAATCCATGCATTTCTCTGCCAACAAATATTGCTAAAAACCTTTTCTTTATTTAACTTACGCAATGGAATCAAAATTTCAATTGTATCCACTTTATTAAATTACAACATTATGAATTTTTGTGAAACTTCATAAATTGTGAAATCTTGTAGATAAAAAGGAGACAGCTGCAAGTATCGACCAATTAAAAATTACCCCTTTCAGAACGTTTCTTCCATGTTCATCGTGCTTGGATAATTTCAAAAATTTCATTTACAATATTTCTCTGCATGTGAATTTCAAAAGATGGATGCTCAGTAAAATAATAATAATAAACACTTTAGAGTACGTAATCATAACTTCAGCAAAAACCGTGAGTGAAAAATTAGGTTTTTAGTTCATTGAAATAATAAAAATAATTGCTACACATTTTAGTCCATTAATTAAAACAAACAAAAATTATAGATATTAATGAATCTATAATAGTTTTGCCAGTTTGTGAAGGATGATCAGAGTTTTTCATTTAAGTGATTTTTACTTCCAGTCATAAAACTCAGATGGGAGAAAAGTGGCTTAAAAATGGCAATACAAAAATTTGAATATTGTGCTAAATCATAATTAATTTATATATAAAGATAAATACAGAGGATCGTGAATTTTTTATTATAGAATTAATTGGTAAAATCTGGGTTTGGGAATCATGTTGCTGTGGTAAAGCAGCAAGTTATTGGTGGTCTAGTCATAGATGTATCATCGGAGTTCTCTTGATGTTAAAATCTTCTTATCATTTGTAATTATTTTTTTATCAAAGCAAAAATAATATTCACAAATATCTTTTAAAAATTTAAAAGCTAATATTTTCGTAAATTATTAATTCTTAAAGCATGTTAAAAATTTTAATTAAAAATTTTCCGGTGTAACTCTAAAAAAAATAAATTAACTAATTGGAAATTTGTGTATTAATTTATCTAATTGAAATATATTTTACATCAATCGTGCAGATAATAAATTTTTTATTTTTCGCTTACAGATTTTTGTTGATGCCAAAAAACCTCATCCCAATAATAATACCATGTTCTGGCATGATAAAAAGGTCTTTCACATGAGGGCAAAGGGATCTCTAAATAAATCCGTTATCACTTTTATTTGCCTCTGCTTTCATATTGGTCACATGGTCAAATTCTAATTTCTCATTGGTATTTTTATAACAGTTTGACTTATGTAATCATTCAATAGGATTCTTATTTTTAGATTTTAATTCCAAAGGTTATTAATTTTTCCTGGCTATAATTTTCTTTTTGAAAGGTCTAGAAACTCGAGTGAAGTGCACTGCTTAGGGAACTTGAGTTGACCTTACGAATATTTTTTAATTAAATAAGTGTTGATTACCTTTATGAAATATATATCATCAAGCTTTTTTATTATATTACTGAAATTTACTATTGATTTCTTGCACTAAATTTAATTAACATTATATTTATGCGAAAATTGTTGAGCTTAATATGGATTTAAATTCTAACGATTCTGACTGTGATGAATTAATTTTATCTTCTGAAGATTAATACTCTAAATCGGAAAGTGAATCTGATGATGATACTTTAAATGCAGCTCGCTGTAGGTGTCCTATTGGCTGGCAAGGACCTTCCAATACTCCTCCAAATTTTCAATTTACTTCGACTCTTAGTATCAGTGCATGGGTAAAAAAAATTTCCCTTGGGATTTAGATGATTCGATGATGTTTTTCAGAATTTTTTTTCGTAACACAGTGATAAATTACATTATGGAAGAAGCAAATAAATGTGTTGAAGCCTTTTTCAACAAATCCAATTTGACAACATCCTTGAAAGTATTAAATTGGAAAAATACAGATATAAAAAAAACTACATCTACTTTTTGGTTTCCTTTTACGGCAAGGAATAATGCCCAAATCTGCTGAAACATGGTACTACAGTATAAGATCTATTTTAAGCACAACTTTCTTGTTATTTTATTAGGCTTAAAATTTCTTCTAGACGACATTTTAAAATATTTATATGGTACTGATTATCAGCAGCAATGTTACAGATATATAAAAACACTGTAATTTTTAATTTTTAATTTGTAATGGCATTTTTTTACTTTAATTTTTAAGCATGCATGTAAATCAGTACTCATGATTAAGTTCTGAATTCGCAGCCTTGTAATAGGTTTAAATAGAATGTATGTAATTCAGCCTTTATTGCATTTGTTTAATTTCATTAATATCTAACACTAACTTTGTTTTAATGCAAAGTATTAATTGTAATTGGATATTTATTCATTATTAATTATAATTAATATTATTAATTATTATTAATATTATTGAGTATTAATATTATTCATTATTATTAATTTTATTAATTATTATTAATATTATTGAGTATTAATATTATTCATTATTATTAATATTATTAATTTTTAATATTATTAATTATTATTAATATTATTCATTATTATTAATTATAATTGGACATTTACTCATTTCATTATTCAAAGCAATATGAAATTCAATAATCGAATTTTGTTGAATACAAATAAATGTTTATATAATAATTTTCCATTTATTATAAACTAGCCGCATTTGGCGACCAGCCGATTCTTCAATATTTATTCGGACAAAAGGGTTCGATGAATTTTAACTAAGTCTCATAATAAGTTTTCCAGCAAAATATTTTTTAAGCTCTAAATTTCGATAGCCATATGATTCACTTGCATTATTATATAGGCCTTAATCTGTCCTATCTTTGAACTCCGCGTCTCTCTCTGATTTTCTATCAGTGCACGCAAAATTCAGTTTTAAATTAAAATTGAAATGAAGCTTCCATTAATATAAAGATTTCTTTACTCAATCTAAGTATGTCATTAAATAAAACTAAGAATTGAGAGCAGAGTAGTTGATGTTTTATGTTCACTACAGAAATTGAAAAGTTATAATTTTTTTATAATTTATAATATCTCAAAGAATTGTTCAGCAAAAATTTCCCAAATTAAATGAAACATTCAGTTTTTAATTTTATTTTTAGATGTATATAAATGATCTCAATTTTAATGATACATATTTTTTGGTTTATAAATATATTTAAAAAAATTATGGTTTCAATTCCTTTGGTCTTATAGATTCATATTCTGTAAAATATTCTTAATATTTCAACTTCTCAGTAGATAAATAAACATTTCTATCTTCTTCAAATATGACTGATTTATTCAGTACTTATCTTCTTTATCAATTCTTGCACATTTAGAACAATCATCATTTTCATATTCTAGGCCAATTATTCTAGAGTAACCATGATTGGCTTCTTTAAGATCTTGATAAAGTGATCTGAAATCTCCAATTTTTATCGAATAGTTATATTGAAATTTGCAGAGATCGATCAGCTTGGATAATTGATTTAGTTGATTGGAGTGCCACTTTTTTATTTTAAGGAGGACTTATTGTCTGTAGAATATTTTGTTAAATATGATTCACATAGCAGATGATATATGTAAAAATTTAAAAGTCGTAATTCATCACCATTTCTTCTCTCAATCTACTAATTTTATATTTCACTTAGAGCATTTGTTAAGAGATGTATGTCTCTTCCAAAAAAATTAAGAAATTAGATGTTGGGCTCCGATTACAGAAGATACCTTGTAGATGTTAAGCCATATTTTCCTTAAATAAAACTGTTTAATTGGATTAGTAATAAATGTATAGTAAAATATCACAGAAAACGTTTCCATGCATTTATTTCCCCAAAATACCATGTTTCATATTTGTTTCATTTTATGCAGACACGTGCCTAAAATGACATTTTTATATGTTTAATTTGGAATGATAGTTGATTTATTTTTTCTCACCTGAGAACATGATATTGTTTTGGTTAGAAAATATTGATATCTCCGAAATATACGGGTAAATAATATTTTTATCTGATTTTATAAATTTTGCATTATTGATTTTTACGTATACTTGTTTGAAAGAAGATGCGTTTTCAAATAACTAACCTGGTTTTACCAGTATAGCTTTAATATTGCGTATGCTTAACGTTGAAAGCAGATGCATTTTTATTTCGCATGATTCATTAAAATGTGGAGATAATTTACAATCACGAAGGCGAATTCTTTGATTTGCACAATATATCTCCTTCACATAAGTAAAAGTAACAATTCAAAACATGTCTTCTTGTTTGAAAAATTTTAAAAAAAATCACGAATGCAAATATATTTTATTTCTACTTATTATCAATTGCTTTTTGTTCGTCGTTTCTTTGAAATGACGTCATCTTCGAGTTCGTTTAAGATTTCTTACTTTTTAATAAATAATCTCGCTCTCAGAAGATTATCATTTGGTGGTTTTTTAAAAATTCTTTTTCTGTTTTAACTGTCACACTTTTATAATATATTTTTATTATGTATTTTTATTCATTTTAATTCTTTAATTGAATTAATAATTTTGATATTGCAAACGATCAAGAAATTTTTTTTCTTGCATTTATTGTTTAAAAAATATCACACTTCCTATTTATTTCATTTCATATAATCACGTGATGAAAATTATATTTTTCTGTTTTGTTTTTGGTAGTAATTAACTTATTTTTTTAATCAGAACTTCTGAAATCTATAGGCAGCATATTATTATAAGCTGATTTATTTTATATCCTCGAAAAGAAAAAAAATTATTTTTATTTTATGTGAAATAAATTGTTGAAAAAAAACGATTAAATTGAATGTTTAAAAATTCATTAAAAATAGAGTTTTAATTTATAGGTCAAAGCATCAGTATCATTGAAAAGCTAATTTTTTTAGCTTTAACTTGATGCAAAAATCAATTTTGTACTGTAATATTTTCGGAAGCTATAGAGAAAAAAATTCAAAATTTGGCTTATTTTTTAGTTAATTAAAATTTTATTTAAAAATAAAAAAAGGGGCTCTGACGTGCACATTCCCGGCACCCTAGGTATACATGTACCACATTT
>JAOUZG010006867.1:2760189-2785268 GCA_026289955.1 Argiope argentata
CTGCTAATACTCTGTTTCAGGAATTGATTACAATACATATTCCCTCGAAGAGCGCTTTTACTTAGAATGTATAACAATAACCTCACTTGTCAGAAATCCAGTTAATCAAATCTGTGGCCTTAACCTTATAGTCGATTATGCTGGCTTCAGTTTACGTGGCCTACGTGAACATACCCCTCGGAAGCTGAAATTTTGTATGGATTCGACATTGGTGAGTATTTTTTAATATTATTCTCATGATGCCAGTCACTGAATAACCATAAAATATTATCTCTACAAATATTTCCATTGCATGGGGGTGTTTAATTTTTTTCCATCATAATTATTTTTAATTTTTACTATAAATCATTTCTTTTCCAAGTTACTCTTCTATTAGTTGTGAAACTTTAACCTGATGCTGGTGTCATGATGACATTTAAAGTGACTTCAATTCATTCGATTTCCAACTGAGAAACATTTCATGAGACTTCTAAGAAAAACATTTGTAAAATAATATTAGTATGAACTTTATTTTCCAAATAATAATAATAACAATTTAGGTAGTTTTGAAAAACATTTGCAGAAGCATATTAGTATGAACTATATTTTCCAAATGATAATATTAATATATTTGATGGTTTTGAAAAAGATTTGTAAAAGCATATTAGTATGAACTTTATTTTCCAAAATGATAATATCAATAATTTTGGTGGTTTTGAAAAAAAAATTGTAAAAGCATATTAGCATGAGCTATATTTTCCAAATGATAATATCAATAATTTTGGTGGTTTTGGAAAACATTTGTAAAAGCATATTAGTATGAACTAAATTTTCTAAATGATAATATTAATATATTTGGTGGTTTTGAAAAAAAAAACATTTGTAAAAGCATATTAGTGTGAATTATATTTTCCAAATGATAATATTAATAATTTTGGTGGTTTTGAAAAACATTTGTAAAAGCATATTAGTATGAACTATCTTTTCCAAATGATAATATTAATATATTTGGTGGTTTTGAAAAAAAAACATTTGTAAAAGCATATTAGTATGAATTATATTTTCCAAATGATAATATAAATAATTTTGGTGGTTTTGAAAAGCATTTGTAAAAGTATATTAATATGAACTATATTTTCCAAATGATAATATCAATAATTGTGTCGGTACTACTTTATCATCATTTGTTGCCACTGAAGAAGATAATTTGATTGAAATGCTTTGGAATAGTTTATTAGAAAAATAGTTTAAATTTATATTAGTATGGTTATGAGTAAAAAATGAATATCGTAAGTGGTAAGTCTAACAAATAATAGTTGACTTCTTCGGCCATTTTTTAATGTAAGAAGCACAATTTTGACAGGCCATGTTGTAATTATATGCCAATAATTTTGGCATTATATATTATTTTTAAATTATTATTTGGCATTATAAATTATAAAAAAATAAATTTTGCATTCAATTCCTTGATTTAAGCCGGAAGAAAATAATACTTATCAAGCTTTGTGCAATGTTTTTTTTTATTTAAAATAAAACATTTTTTTTTAAATTTTCTATTCACCTAATCTATTCTGAAAAAGATCCAATTTTGTGAATTGGATTATTGTGAAATTGGATTGGATTTTTTACACTGAACTTTCAATAATTTTTTTTGAAAATATTTACAGTATTCATTTCCAATTACACCACCAATTTTTTCTTGTTTGGGATGGAGTTTGCAATCATTTATGAAATATCTGGAACACCCTAGTGGTGACGATTGTGATACAATTTACTCATATTTCGAATCTAAACAGAAAACAATGGCTTATATTTGAGAAGCTGAGAGGCATGGAAAACATCTTGAAAGCACCAAAATGACAATTTGTTTCTCATATAGTGCTGAAATCCTATGTGTCCTTAATCCTATAATTCATCAAAAATGGTGTCACATTAAATATTCTTTGGCTTTTATATTACTGGAAGCACGTTTAAATGCATGAAAATATTAGCGTCTTTTAAGCTATATAAGTACATGGATATATTTATACAAGAGGTGTTAAAATGAAAAAGTATGACACATCGTAACTATCTAACTGTTATCATGTTTGACTATGTCGCTATGGGAGAACGTAGCGAGACAACTAGGAAGAGAGAGCAAGGGATTTTATATAGAGCAACGTAAAATTGACTTCGCATCTCACTCCGAAGACTACGCAGGCTCATCAAGACTAAAAGACTGAGACTAATCACGGAGGATGTTGTTCTGATCCTTGGTAACGCGCGTCCACATTTCACCAGGGTCACACAAGTGGAACTTGTCAAATTCAAGTGGTAAAAGGTAGATCATCCATCCTACATCCCGGACATGTCACCCTGCGATTTTCATGTGTTTGGTCGTCTAAAAACAGAGAGGAGAACACTAACTTCGGATGGCAAATCAAAGAATGCTGTGAAGAACTGGATCTCGTCACAACCACAGGATCTCTGGGAATAAGGAATCCTTCATCTTGTTAATCAATGGGATTGTTGTGCTTAGTTTTATGGGGTATACTTTGAATGAAGTTTTAATTTATATCCACAGTGCCGTTTTGTACCTTTTCCTTTGAAAATCCCTTGTGATCATGCCAACCTCTGGACAAAATGTGCAATGAAATTTGGTTGTATGAGAAAGCTGAAAAGGAAACATTCTACAGGTTTCATTGATTATATATTAAATAGAACTAATTTAAAAGTCTTTGGACTCAGCTCTTGAGATAAACGCCAGTCTTTTCCGAAAAATTCCAGGTGACATTTCGAAATTCAGTAAAAGTATTGCTCTCTTTGCCTCTGCATTCGTGATAAAAAAAATTCGTGGCATAAAAGTATTAACGTTTCTTTATTTATATCAATAACAAAAGCTAATTAACCAAAGAAAATGAGTATCCTGAGTACTTTTCCGTTATCCAGGCGATAGTGAAAAATCGCCAAATATTGTAGAATTCTTTCAGATTTCTTACAGCGATTTTAAAGAGGAAAATCGCCAAAATATAGTAGAATTCCGCCAAATTTGTTTGCAGATTTTTATTTGCCGCACGACTAACGGAAAAATTACCGTATCCTCAATAAATACTTTTAGTTTTTAAACATATAATATTTAAACATTCAATTAAAAGTTTATGAAAGAATTTATTACATTTGAGAATATTTCGTTACCCTTATTTATATAGTTGTTGCCTTTTTGTTTTTGTAAAAGTATGACATATTAATATAATAAAAAAATTCTGATTATGGCGAAATAATATATTTCCTAATTAAACTAAAATTTCTTAAACCATTAAAATTAACATCAGGGAGATTGTTTGTACTAGTTTACAGGTAATTATTTTATTCAAAATACCGATTTCTTTTGAATTTTGATAATATTGCTAGAAAAAATTGTTTAATATTGATAAAAGATAATCTAGTAAATAGAACTAATTTGCATAGTTTTTTTGTTATCAATTAATGTTAAAATTAATGGCACTATTTTTCAGAAATTTAATGCCTATCAACATTTACATAAATTTTTATGATGCAATAATGCAATTCTCAAGCTCAAAAATACCAAACACTGTGCTTCAACATAAAGCACGCGCATGCACGCACGCACACACACACATAAAAAATTATACCACATTCTCTTAAAATCCTGGAATGTTCAAAATTCAGCATTATATTTGAAACTAGATAATACAAATGGCTTTTTGACATTGGATTCTGTAATAATGTAAAGTCATTATCAGCAGTAATCAGTATCATTATCATGCATCAGATTTTAAGATAATTTCAGAAACAGAAGCAAAAAAAGCATCTCTGTCATGTTTAGTATGATACATACATTAAAATTTAGATTGTTAGCGGAATAATTTCATTTTCTAAATGCTCCTTATCAAGTGAAATAATTTTGAATGGATGTTTTCATCTTTAATTACGATTTAAACGTGCTTTAAAAAATTTGTTTTGACATATTATCAGTTCAGAAATGCTGTAAAATAGTTTAAAATATTCCAAATAAAATTACTTTACTATTTTTATTTCAAGGTACTTTCTTTATTTAATGAGTACTTCATTCATCTATTTTTTCTTTTTTTATATTTGTTTGTTATAATTTTATATATTAACACTAGAACGTACAGAATTTCGATTACCCTTAAACATCCATAGATGTCGTTTTGAACTGCGACATAAAATATATAAAATTATTATAATAACTAAATAATTACAGGTCTACTGTTTTGTAGTTCCATTTATTGAGGGTGTCTGCTGTGCACAAGGTTCGAAAATCGAATGTTTTTTTATGAGCAGATGGCCAAATGATGCGTAACAGAACATTTAGACACAACAATTTTGGAATAAATTTATTCATTTCTGCTGTGAGTTCAATAACATTGCACCTATGTCAAACAAAAGTGCGATATTACTCTGGGAAGTTTGTTTTACTAATGATATCTAATTACGATATTTATTTATTATGATCAATTGCCTTGGTGTCGAAACGATACTAACGGATGCTCTATGTATATTCATTCGTAACACATTTCCTAATTAACCTAGTACCATAAAACTTTTTTATGCAATCACAATGAAAAACGATTAAAAGTCAAGAAAGATTTTTTAATTCCCTGTTAAAATTCGGAAAGGGTACAAACTAAACAGTCTTTGGGGATCAATAGACACCAATAAACGTTCTAGTGTTAATGATATTTTTAAAGAGCAACAATAATTACAGAAATCTATTTAACCCTTGGAAATTTATGATTACATAATTTTTTCCTAAAATATCTTTTTGTCTCTTTCAGAAAACGCTACCAATTCGAATTAAGAGTTTCCACGTTATAAATACTCCAAAACTGTTTCCATCTTTATACAATATTTGTTATCATTTCTTACCTAAGAAAATCCAAGAAAGGGTAAGTGATTTTAAACATGCTTTCTGTTTTATACCTAATTTTTCCTGTGACTGTGCTTTTAACAATTATGCATTATATTCTAAAAAAATATTAGTTCGAACCTTAATTTATTATCCTTATTAACAAAGATATATACTGTAGTGATTGAAGGTCGCGATACAAAACCGCGACGCTAGGGCCAGTAGTCGAGTAACCACAATACCAAAATGTCGACTTCCGTATCGTAGATGTTGTCTGCCTTATAAGGCTAGTCCTACAGTACTCCCCCACCATTGAGTCGATGGGGAAGCGAATGATTTGCATTGAGCCAAGCGTTATGGCGAGTTGCTGCTTGCTCACGTCAAGTGAGTCTGACGATTTTGCTGCTGGTAGATGGCGCCACGACTGTTGCAGGACATTGCGTTGCCAAGGTCATCAATTATAAGCATTTTAAAATGGTTTCGCTATGATTTCAATCTTCTTTTCAACATCACATACTCTGATTAAAAGGTATATCGGAAGGATATTATAAAACATTCACTTTTGAAAAAATTGCTTTCATGTTAAGGCGCATTTAGAACATGACATCAGGAATTTCGATCCATGATTAATTACAGTAAATTTTTTTTTCCAACAGGATTACTGGTTTTTAGAACAAAAGACGCGAATATTCTGAGAATATAAATTAAATGAAAATTTACATTAATAGAACACAGACTAGAAGCTTGATTACAGAATTTTTTAAAAGAATAATCTGATTTTTCTTCTAGGAAAATAGCTATATTTCAGATGTACTAATTAAAATAAAATGAAAATAATTTTTAATTTAGGAAGACATAAAACAATTGAAACCCCAATGAATAGATAGATAAAATAATAGAAACCACAATGTAAAATAGATAGAAACATAATGAAGCGTTTTATAAACGCTTAATAAGAGAACGAACTTATGATAATCCTCCTAGGTTTTCCTTCAGAGTAAATATATGAAAAAGCATCCATATCCAAAGAGGAAAATGAAATAAAATTTATCGTCATGCAATAGTTCATTTATATTAGCGTCTTAACCCGTTTCAAAGTAACACTATGGATATTTTAAGGCTAATCTCGTAATTTTGAACTCGGTCAGATAACGACAAAACACTTCCGTTAGCATTTCCATCTCCATGTTTCCATACCACACCAGCGGAAAGAAGTTTGACCAGACTGATTTAACGTACATCAAACCCGTTAATACGAAGGTTCTTCGCTGGAACCGGGTCTCGAAAATGAAAACCTCCGGTTTCAAAGCCGAGATCTTACCACCAGGCCATTGAGGCCCTAAATAGCATGGAGACAACTTTAATGTTATAATCAGCACCTTATTTGAATTTTGAGACTTGAAAAACTTTAAATAATAAAAGAAATTATAAAAAAGAGACCATATTTTTTATTCTTTAATATTGGAAATATATTCATAAAATTCTAATAGATTATCGGAAATTGGAAATTCTAAAATAGTTCTATGGCTACATATTAAAAAAAATAAGTAGAAAGAGTTAAAAAAGCTTATAATAAATTAATTAATATTTTATTATTTTTTTTCATCTGTTACATTAATCCATAGTGAAATGCAAAATTCTACATTGTAAAAATTGGAAAGGATAATTTTTCGGTAACGTATCGAAAAATCAAATCTTATTTATATTTCATTTTAATTTTAAATGCAATAATCCATTAATGCATTAAAATTGTAACTTTCCAATTTAAAGGAATTTCTATTAGATTCACAATCATGCTTGCATCAATTAATTCGGAGTATCTGAAAATTTTATATTTTCATCAATCTGACAATGTAACACTTGAAATGAAAATTTATATTTATTAAAAAAAATTATATAGAAAGACCACAAAATCCCTTTCAACTTAGCCGCAGAACCCTCCCTAATCATCTAAATATTAATTTAAATCTCAATTTTCGATAAGTGATTTAATACTCATGGCGCGTGCTTTGTTCGTTACAAACGCTCGAGCAGATAGATTTCGTGGAACATTCAATCTTCTGCAACTGTAATTTAGTTAGAAGTGAGAGAGACTTAGAAAAACTCTACTGTTCCATTTAGCACTTCGAATATTACCCAAACTATTCGACGTTTAACATATATTAATTAAAATTTAGGTAGGAGATTTTAAAAAAAGGCAGAGAAAAATAAGCTGGTTGAAATTCAAATGAAAAATGGCATTTGCTTTTTAAGCTAGCTTTCAAAGAGAAACTGAAAACCAGTTTATGCCAATCTGCATAAACCGACTTACAGTTTGTTTGTAATTACAAAATACAAGGAAAAAAAGTAATAAAATTAATAATAAAAAATGAATTATTTAATCGTAAATTTCAAGTTATCACGTAAGAACATTTATTTTTAAGTCGTTATTTGTCTTCATTAATTTGTCATTAACTAATTTAAACCGCACGTGACTTCTCTATCAGGCTCTCTCTCTCTCTCTCTGTCGTGTGTGTGTATGTGTGTGTGTGTGCATATAATTTTTTTGCATTCCCATTTTCACTTTTTCTAGCTAGCAAACAAAGTTCTACAGCTTGAGCAATTTTGAGAGGAAATAACAGTTATGATATCATAGTTCTCCGGCAGTTTTTTAAAAACGTATCTGCTGCCAAAAAAGCATAATTAACAATATTATAATACTGGTAAAAGCAGGTCAATCTTTTAGAAATGAATCTGCTTTCATAGAAACATACGTAATAATAATGCAATACTGGTAGAAGCAGGTGAAAAGATTTCGGAGACATCAAAACATCCTACCCAAAACAAAATAATGTTCTCGCATGATAAAAAGACTGCTGGAAATGAGGACAGAAATAATGGTAATAAAAGAACAGAACAAAAAAATATAAATACAAATAAATGCTATGTGCAAACATGGAAAAAGCATAAAGACATGTTTATATTACTACTCTTGAGAATAGTGCTCTTTCAATCTCAACAGATTTCGACTTTCTCCGAGATGACGAATCATTCTCTGATTTTTCATCTTGGACGCTTGAAAAGAGGTAGCATTACGAAACCAAACTTGCTCTAGTTCGTGGCTTGTTTGTTGTTGACTTAGCCATGCAGAAAGAAGAAATTAGGGTATATTTTGTTGCTTAGCGAATCGGAGTGGTATCAAGGTTTCCGAAAGACCAGAATGCATTTGGGATCAGATTAAAAAGGCGGAGATATGAAGGACATGGATAATGGAATGTAAAAAAAAAGAGAACATATTCTCTTTTCCAGTTACTTGGTTGGATTTCAAGACCAGGGAGGTTTTTTAATAGCACTCAAAGGATATCCGAACCTACATTTGGTTAATAGCTATTCGCTAAATAGGGAATGGTTTGTACAACAATTCCTCTAGAAGAATTGATATTATTTCAGTTTCTGAAGTTGGTGTGAATTTTTTCATATCTTTAAAATCTATACTTGGGCCTTCCAGAATTCTATGGCAATCGAGTTCAATTCTTTTTAAGAATGAGAAGGTTAAAAAATTAATTTTGAAAAATAAGATCTAGTTAAACTTTAATGTATTCTTATTCTTTTATAAATAAAATTTAAAATGAAACCTGGAAATTTTTCCAATTTTGGGTATATTATTATCTATTCTGAGTAAAGTCGAATATAATATCCAATTCCAAAAAGAAAAGGCTGAAAAAATATTCAACAAACGAAATCATTTGTTATCGATAATGAACTTTATTTAAGCTCTTATATTGGAAAGTCAAAATAAATACTGTTTGCCAATGAATTCTAAAACCCTCCGTGTTTTTACGCAATCTTTAGAATAGGTTTAATTCGACAAAATAAACGTGGGGGAAAGAGATGTTTATATTTAGAAATAAAGTTAATTTAGGAAATTCGCACAACCTTCCGCGACTCACCCCTTTATGAGATAGAATCGTCTAAAAGTGGCCGTCTCAGAATACCAAAACAAACAGTAGATTTGCAGTGTTGATAGTAGATTGACTGGTATATTATTTGTGAAAAAAGTTTCAAAACACTCTATATCACTAAATCTACTTTTTTCAAATTAAGTCCGTAGTTACTTAATAGATGTATAATAGTTCAAAGTTTTAATTTAAAAAAACGAAACTTGATGGCGTTTCTTAATTTTGAGCATATCTTTCTACAAAAACTATTTTAACAACATTTTAGAAATAAAAAAAATTAGCTCGTCCTTTTTATTTATATGCAATAGTTTTCTTTGATTAATGATAAAAGTTTCGAATAATTTCATTTATATTTTGCCACGATACTTTTCATTTTATTAACCCATTTACGACAGGCATGTCATAAAAGCATCACCTCTGAGCATTTCCCACAGCTGGGCGTAACACCCATGCATTCCTGGGAATTAAACTTATGGAATGGTGTTTCATAAGAGCATTTTAAACTGGAAAAATTCTTAATAGCCATTAAATGGTTCTCCGTGATCCTTAATTTTTTAATGAATTTAGTATCCTAGTCTTTAGTTTACTCATATTCCACCAGACATTGGTATTTCCCTCTTCAGCTGTTACGGGGGAGGAGTTAAGAGTAATCTAAATAAACATGGCTGGCTTGTATAATTTTCTTGCTGACAGAATCATTCGCGCTTCTGATCTTCTTTTAGAATTATATTTACCGTGATCTTCTTTAGAATTATCTTTATCATTACCGTGTAATTGTAGTCTTTTCGGGTTTTATTGTTGTATTTTGCGTAGCATTAAGATACATTTCGTGCTCATTTCTTTTTTATTACGAAAAGTCCTGGTTTCGATTTATTACGGCAACAAAACGGGATTTCGTAGAAGAAAAATATACTCGTATTATAAATTAACTAATAGTCTACAAAGGTAGAAAAAATTATTTTTTCTTCCAAATCTAGACTTAGCAAAATCCAAATCCGCCAAATCCTAGCCCTATGGGATGATTCATTTTGTGTACACTCCGTCCTGTGCGTGCGTCTTAGATAGAGGCTTCCAGTCCCGAAAGGATTAATAATCGACTTTAGACATATCCATAAACAGATATTAAGCATCATGAGTAAAATATTTTGTTGCTAAATCTCTATTTAAAAAATGCAACTCGAAATGCGTTGCTAACCGCAAAACTGGAGAACGGCTTGACCGATTCGGCTAATTTTTTAAAAATATTTTCGTTAATTCACGAGGATGGTTCTTATGGAGAGAAAAAATTAAAAAACTGCTTGGAAAATATTTAAAATGACACTTTTCTTACTTTCCCGCCAAAAATCTTCATTTCCTTCCCCCAAACCAAATGAGTAAGATAGCAGGAAGTAATAAATTATGATTTGTTTAGAAAGAAATATGCGAAGTCAGTTGGTTTTCATTCATAGATAACGGATGTTTAAAAAAGAAAGAAAATAGTTGCTTTTATTATTAGTCGGTATGAATATTTAATCTATGTCTTCTCAAAATAAAGTCTGGGCAGGGAAGAAAAAAGCAATAACATAGGGAAAAAAGGGTTTATAGAAAGAAAAGTAGTGAAGAAAAAAAGGATAAAAAAAAGAAAATAAAGGGGTATGTGTCACCATTATTTCCTCTGTGAGCGGCATTTTCCAAGCTGTTTTTAAGCGTTTACATCGCTTGAAAACCAATTGTGTCTTTATTTGTTTAGTGTGTTTACATTTATGAAAATTTGAATCTCATTATTCTATAAAAACAGAATTTTAGACCTTTCCCCCTCCATTTAAGTAAAATATCATTTCCGGGACAAAATAGATCGGATAGAAAGAGAAAGATGAGTAGTACAGTGAACAGATCATCTGAAGAAAATAATAGTAAATAATACTATAAATGAATTGCATGATTATCAAAATTTGTTAGGTTTAAAAATATTTTGGTGAAAAACCTGTTATGAGACACAGCTACATAAAATATTAGCGAGCATTAATATTGTCGAACCGACTGGTCGCCAAAGGCGGCTAGTTTAAAATAAAATTTCTCAAGATGATAGATGTATCAGTTCGAATTCATTACTATGCTATGATATTCCAGAACAAATGTTTCCTTTTATCTTTTTCTTTTATATTTTCTTTCATCAAATTGATAACTGATGATGCTCTTGTTCTCTTTCAGATTTTTATTCATCCTAACGACAACTGGAAAAGCCTGCATGCCCATTTTCCCACTGATATTCTACCAGAAAAATACGGTGGAAAGCTAAAGAATAGCTCCATGATAAACTGCTTTGATTACTTTGGACTAGAGAAATTAGAAGAGAGATTTCAGAAGCAATTACAATATGGTCTCAAGAAAAACAAGAATCGTCGTCTATCCTTTAAAGTTCTTTACTAAGAGTTAAGGCTAATATAGATTGTGGATTATTTTAATAAAGCTAATATCCAATACTATGACTGTCAAGATCCTTTAACTTGGTTTGGTTTTGTTTTTCCCCCGTAATTTGAAATTTGTTCCTCTTTGTTACATTATTACTTTTATGTATATGTAGTCTAGGGAAATTGAAGTAATCATCAAAACAATTCAAACTTGAAATTTTGAAGAAACTCTACATTTTACGCCTTCCTGAGCTATAAAAGAGACAAAACAGAAAGGTCTAGAATATTGGAAAATGTTGGTGATATCACCATTGTTTTCAATTCTATTTATTGTTAAAAGCATTCTAGAACCTGTCCCGGGATCTATAAAAGAGAAAACTTCTAAAGGCATAGAATATTCAAAAATATTGGCGATATCAACATTGAAGCCAATTCAATTCATAGTTTAACTAGGCTCTGTCACGGGAACTATAATGGAGACAAAACCTAAAGGCATAGAATAATCAGAAATATTGGCGATATCAACAATGAACCCAATTCAATTTATAGTTGAAAAACATTCTAGGCCCTGTCACGGGAACTATAATGGAGACAAAACCTAAAGACATCGAATACTCAAAATACTTGACGATATCACCTTTGACCCCAATTCCATTGATTGTTAATGAAACATTATACGGTCTGTCACGGGAAGTATAAAAGTGACAAAACCTAAAGGTATAGAATACTCAGAAATATTGGCGATATCACCATTGAACCCAATTCCATTGATTGTTAAAAAAACATCTTTCACGGGAACTCTTTCACAGGAACTATAAAAGAGACAAAAACAGAGGGTCTAAAATATTCGAAAATCTTACTAACCATTCTATTAGGTCTCGATGCTGTAAATTGCTCAAGCGCATTCGATGCCGTGTCATGGGAGATATAAAGGGGACAAAAAGTTCGAAAGCAACTAAAAATTCGAAAATTTTGGCGATATCACCGTTGAGCTCAATTTTGTTGATTGTTAAGAAGCATTTGACACCAAGTCACAGAACACCGTCTCATACCCCCGTATATGTGACCATCCTGGTCACTGCACTGTTTGGTGGGCATGTTACGGGAATTTTATTATCAGTCACAGAAGCTATTGTTACGAGCGAGCAAAACGCACGCCAAAGGTGAAAACGCTAGCCGCGCGTCACGGGATACTCCGCGCCAGCCGGGTTGACTTGGCGAGAAGAATGTTCTGGTAACCCCGAGAGAAGTCTGGCTGCGCCGAGGTTTTTCTCCCTTACCGCGGAAGCCTCTCGGAACTTCCGCCGTAGCACGGCCACGCTTTCGCCCGACTATATAAGAGGTGGGTTGCCTCTTCCTGGCAGTCGATCGCTCAAAGTGGATCTCGCTCTTTGAGAAGAGAAGCGTTTCGCTTACTTGTAGCTTTTCGCTTGAGCTGTGTTTGCGTTTGCTGTTAACGCTGTGTTATTGAGCTCGCTGTGATTGACTGTTGCTGTGCTATACTATAGCTGCTTTGCAAACCGTGTTTATTGTGCGTAAGACTTGTATTTACGCTGTAAGTGACTGATTATTGCTGGACTGTGCTTTCTGAAGTTTTACTTTTCCCAAGTCATCCTGTATATACCTGTAAATAACTGTAAATAAATTTTTTTGTGCTGTCCTCAAATAAAGTCCATTCAATCCGATCCCGCTAAGCTAAAAACGTAACACTATAAAAGAGACGGAAATGAACGCCCTAGAATATTCGGAAAATTTGATGAATCGATACTAGTTTCTACCGATTGCTCAAGAAAATACCGTACTGAATCAAAGAAGCCAAAAGCACTGCAAGAATGGAGGTTCTAATGGATTCGAAAATCTTGGCGAAAGTTCTATTTAGTCTTGAAGCCACCTCTTTTCTCAAAACATTCGATTTATTAACATGGGAGGTATTAAAAGTATAATCAGTCAGTAGTTGGTAAATGAGATGATTTCACGTGAAATTTTAAAAAAAGACCATTTATCCAGTGTTGTTTGTAAAATAATAAAAGGTACATGATTATCAGAATCTAAAAATTGGAGTTTTTGCTGCAGAAACTATTTATATAAAGTTAGAAAATAATGAGATGAAATTTGTAGTAAAAACTGTCGCCTAAAGAGCCAAGCATATTAAAGATATGATCATTATTGTTTAGAAAAATAAAGGGAGATTATTTATAAAATAGTAAAAGTTACATGATTTCAGAATTTGAAATATTGAATTTTTGCTTTAGAAACTATTTATATAAAGTAAAAAAAAGTGAAATGAAATCTATAGTAATAACTGTTGCCTAAAGAGACAAACATATAAAATATATGATCATTATTGTTAAGAAAAATAAAGGGAAATTATTTATAAAATAATAAAAGTTACATGATTATCAGAATTTGAAATATTGAATTTTTGCTGTAGAAACTATTTATATAAAGTTAGAAAAAAAATGAAATGAAATCTATAGTAAAAACTGTCGCCTAAAGAGCCACGCATATTATAAATATGATCATTATTCTTATGAAAAATAAAGGGAAATTTTTTAAGAAATATTTTTTGTATTAATTATACAAATCTTATAACATTTATAATTTTAACATAATTTAGAAAATTCGAAACTCAACCACCCATGCTTATCCCTTGTCTAATTTGCATACTTTTAATATGAACATTTTTATAACTCAGATGTATCATCATTATTGATGATTGCGTACCTCCACCCCTCTTCAATCCCCACTCTTCGAGTGCTATCGAGCTTCAAATATTTTTAATGTTTTTTTTAACTGCTTTACTGTATTTTCAAAAAGAAAAGAATACTAAAGTGCACTCCATCTCTAACTATTTTACCGATTTTGTATATTTTTATTTCTTGTGAATGCTTTTGGTCCTTAGACATTGTCATTGATTGCATTTTTCCCATCATCTTTCTAGCATTTTTAGTGTTTCCAAAGGATATTTTTTAAATCCTAGTTCACCATATATTATCTATGTAAAAAAATAACAGGATCCTCAGCTACAACCACCAAACCGATTTCAACAATTTTTATTTGAATTGAAAAGTTATGAATTTTAGATACGCCATGATGCTTTCCACCTTCACTTTTACATTTTCAATAAATAAAGTACTTTTCTTGAATAACATTAGTAAAAAAAAGAGGAATAAACACATTTCATAGAATGGAGATTATTTCTATAACGACCACCACGATTTGGATTATAAGTATTGAAATAATTTTTCTTTTCATTTATGATCATGCTTTATTCAATACTTTACAGTGATTAAGCACGAACATAAAATCCCAAAGACTAGTCATGTTCAATAATGTTTAACAAAGAAAGACAGCCCATTACATCGATAACGGATACTATTTCAGATACTTTGCCACAAATTTATAACCACAAAAAATATAATAAACTATATTTCCAGCTAATACAGCCTTAATAACTCTAGTGATCCGGAAATGTCAAATGTCGCCAACTAAAACGACAGATAGCGTCACAAGATTCATTACAACACCATCAGTTGGCGACGTGGGGAAAACTTATTTTCTGTATTAGCCTCGTATCTCAAATCCCATCACAGATTTATACCGGCAGCTGAGGGAGAAAAGAAAAGCGGCGATATATTTTCAGCGATGGCACCTTGAATAACTCGAGCGATTAAAAAGTGTCAAATGTCGGAAACTTTAACGATATACCAATTCGTTTGGCGATGTACCGAAAGGTAGTGCGGAAAAAAGTGATTTTCAAAATATCGAATTCTAACAAGGCTCAGAATTTGGATCTTTACATACTATTTGGCGAGAAAATATCGGAAAAAGGATAAATTGGGTGTTCAGTTCATGCACCAGGTTATAAATATGAAAAATATGGTAAAAAAGTGACAAAAATGTTTTTTTTTCTAAAATCATAATGATAACGTTTTTTGTTTGAAATTTATTTGAGTTACTTAATGAAAAATAACTTGATTTACAAATTATAAGGACATAAGTTTTTTCCAATTCATAAAGGTTGTAAAATGTACGGTTAAATGTGAATTTTTTTATCATTTTTTCAACAGAACTATTATGATATCTTAAATCATAAATTCTATTTTTTACACATTCCATTTATTAAAGATTTATGTGTTCTGTTTAGAAACCAAATTATATTATTTCGTAAAACCCATCCTATTTCAAAACTTTTTATTAAATAAAATTCATCACAAAAAGCTTCAGTTTGAGATCAAGAATTAATTAACTGACCTTATTTTAATTAGTGGATTGTTGTAAAATAGGTTTATTTACCCAGTGTAATTTTCCTACATTCAGATTATCTTGCGTTTCGTAAGGAACAAGAACAATGTTAATCCCTGAATTACCGAGGCACCATATTTGTTCAGTTTTGCCTCATTTTTACAGGTTTTGAATCGGAATTTCAGTCTTTAATTTATTTAACCAGCTCAATAAAATGTTCTCTGGTTTACAAAAGAATATGCTTCTATTGGTCAAGTTTTTAAGGTTTCACTTAATGTCTTCTAAATAATTCTTGTTACAAGAACACTTATCAAAATATATTATTCCTGTTGTTCTCGCTTTCCGCTTTACAAATGAAAGAGGGGTCGCTGTTGCTTCTGAGGGTATTGACCCCTGAGTACCCGAGGACAAAAGTCTGATTTCTAACTCACACGCGTCGCAATTTCTTTTTACGGAGGTGAACTTCATGCCTTTCATTTATTCATCTCAGATCGTAATTAAGATCTGGAACAGAGAACGATCACATCTGACCCAGTACCCCTAGTGATATTACTCTCGACAAGGATTTTGTGACCACGAACAGATTTAACGAGCGCCAGCCACCGCACACATGGAGAATCTTCGGCTAGTGGGTTTGAACCCGCAGCGAATCCAACGCCATAACCAAATAGGCTATCCCAGCACATCTAAATATATAAGGACTTAATTTCACAATCAGGAATCTTTTAACTCTATCGAAATAGAGAAGTTTCAAGCGCCCGTTCAATAAAATTACGATTCATTGTTCTGTCACTCGAAACATCACTACCAAATTCCTCTCTCCCAAAGACAACCCTCTTTCGTTGATTGATTGACCCCCCCCCCCGGTGTATGCTTTATCCGTTAGATGGGTGAATTAGAGAAACGAGGAAGTTTGTAAAAACACTCACAGGATATCCTAGCATAAGCTTGCTTTATGAATAAAATGTTGCCTTTATTTATTCAAAGAGAAACTTTAAATTTATCATTACTTTAACAATAGCATTGAGACAAATGAAATTTTTATTCAACTATAATAAGGGTTTGAGATTATATTAGAGAGCATTTGTTGAAAAAGGAGATTTTGTTCATAAAGAGCATTTATTGAAATTAAAGAATAATTTAATTCCGGAGAAAGGTGTTTGCTTGCATTCTAAGATGAAGGCACAATAAAAACTATGAAGTTTTGGCAAAATACAATGCATGAATCTTCAAAAAGGATATGGACGAAAAACTTCTATGATAATGTTAGTTTTAAATGATTCTTGTTATAATTAAATTCTCATTGGCCCTGATGCTTTTATGGATCATCAGACCAGATATTTTAGACAATGATAACAATATGACTGGATGGAAATGTATCAAAAATTCTTATGGAAATTCCATTTCGTCATGAACTTAAATAAGTTAATTTCTATCTGAAAAATTATAAAAAATAATTTCAGGAAATTCAACTTGAGTTTGACAATGTTTAGTTATCAATAACTGTAGACATTGTTATATTTTTATGACATTCTGCACCATTTAATGTTTATATTTTTCCCTTTTTTTCGTCATGTGTATAATTTTATTTATTTTTATTTCACTAATTTGTACTTTTAAAAAAATAATATTTTTGCATTTATTTTTTTGTTATTTTTTATAATCTATTATTTCATTTTTTTAGAAATTCCTTTTTAGGCCTTTTAGATTTTGATATTCCAGCATTTTACATAAATATAAAACAATCCTCTGATAGTCTACGGCTTTGTCCTTTGGTGACTTTCAAGACTTTTTTGGTGTTTTCTTTTAAGATGTATTATTTCACGGCGGTCTTTTTTGGTTTTTCTTGGACGAATTTCCGATCTAATAGTTTGCCATCCCAGATAGCATGTCGATTAGATTCGAACAAGAATTATTCCAAACATTATTGGTAAAGAAAATGTAAACAAAATTCAAATTTAGCTCGAATTTTATTGCAACTTAAATGCAGGGTGGTTATAATTTAAGTTCCACTTATACTGGAAAACTACTGGACTAAATGTTATTAAACTTGGTCATGTGATTTTCTTTTCCACCCCCTCCCCCCAAAATTCAAAAACTCACCATCAGGAGGGAGTGGAGATGTATTAAATATTGTTAACTTAAATAAGATATAAAGATATCGATTTAAAATGAGTTTAATCGTTACTGAAACGTGCTAAAAAGCATGTTCAGTGTCACGTCCAGTATTTTTTGAAAGCACGTTAAATCGAGCCGGCTTTCTGGCACAGAGGTAGCGCGTCTTCCTCGTGTTCTGGGAGTCCCGGGTTCGAGTCCTGGTTTGGGCATGGTTGTTGTTCTGTGTGTTATCTGTGAGATGTGTGACTGTGCCCCCCCCAGTAAAAAGGAGATGTGCAAGCAAAGTGGTCAGTGTATAGCTAAGTCGTACTCTTGGCCCCAGTTGGCGCTACTTCAGAAACAAGAGACGCTTCTTTCAGCTAAAAATCTGCTCTTGTATCAGCTGGAGGGTTGTCCATGGCAAGTTCCTTAAGTAACAACAACAATTAATGTTATTGTAATTTCCTATTTTAAATTTTAGTAATTTTGTTTAAGCGCTTGCTTGTTCATAGACAGATCAATAAATTCTCTTAAACGTGTATTTGGATCCAAGGAGATCAGAAAATTGATGATTCAGAAATCACAATACTTCCTCTATACTTCATGTATAATAAAGATGAAATTTTTTTTTCAGACAGGATGGTTATAAGGTTCTTTAACCCTTTGCATTCCGAAAAAAAATCAGATGCAAAATTATTCACCTTATACAAAGATTTGTTAATTGCAATAATACAAAATACATAAAAAAAACTTAGCTGCTAAGCAAACTTTAGTTATAAAGTTATATATAAAACTATTTACATAAATAGAAACAATATCAATAACTGTTGGATAAAAGTTAAAAGATTGTTAGCCATTTCTACAATTATTTTCTGGTTCATTATAAAAATGATATTAATTTGCCGGCTTTCTGGCACAGAGGTAGGACGTCTTCCTCGTGTTCTGGGAGTCTCGGGTTCGAATTCCTGCCCGGACAGGATTGTTCTTCTGTGTGCTATCTGTGAGATGCGTGACTGTGACCCCATATAAAAAAGGGGCTGTGCAAGCAAAAGTGGTGAGTGTGTAGCTGAGTCGTACTCTTAACCCTAATTGGCGCTGCTTCAAAAACAAAAGACGCTCCTATCGGCTTAAATGCGCTGCTGCATCAGCGGGGGCCTTGTCTATAAGCAAGTGCCATAAGTAACAACAACGTTATATCGTATTACCGCATTCTTAATAGTAGCTCTTAGCATATCAGGAGGAATATTAAAAACATGTTGGAGTATGGCATTTAAGCAGCACCATTTACCCCCCCCCCCTAGTAATAAAGCTTATTTTTGGGGGGTAAAACAGTTTTTTCACCTTATTTAAGTTATTAAAAAGTTTGATAACATTCGGCCCAGATGTTCCTTTTTTTATCACCATTTCAGGATGGATTTTTAACTATAACTACTTTGTATTTTAAGAAATATTTCTCAGCTACCCTAGGGAAGGTACTTGTGAATAGTTAACTGACAGAATACGCTTACTTAACCAAGAAATATAGCCTAAAACTTCATACATAACTTTCATAGAGTTAGCATTCATCATTTAGAAGGAAATCGTGAGACACAGATTAACAGACATATATTTCATCCTTTGTATAATATATTATTCACTGCCCTTCACCTCCTTTTTAAGGGATGACGTATAAATCTAACATGTCTTGTGAAAGGAAAAAGATTATGAGGAAAAAGCGAAAACATATGTGACCAAGATTTTTAAGTGTAAGAATGAATACAAAGTTATTTGTATTTTCAACAAAAGCTGTTGGATAATGATATTCTTTCCCAGTGCTTGATGTTATGAAAGTTCGTTCTAACAAAAATGAGATTTCTTCACATTCTTGCAAGCAGACGAACACTCAAACTAATATGCCTTCAATTCAAGAAATACATAACTTTCATACAGTTACAAGCGCGTATACACATAGTGACATATATATGGTTACTGGCTGTATGAGATTGCTTGTTCTTATGAGCATAAAAAGAGGTAAAATACATGTGCATTAATGCAGTAAGATTTTAGATTTTTTATATTCGAACAGTATTCTGGTGATGATTGATTAGGTGTGCGCCAAAAACGATTACACATCGACAGAAAACTCATAATTAAAATTTAAAAAATAGAATTTCAATAGGTATTAAATGATTAACTATTTAAAACAATCTTTTATATACTTGTGTATTAGAAGAAAAACAGCCAAAGAAAAAAAACAGAGCAAGAGGGAAAAAAGAAGTATGCATAAAAAGAAAAGTGGAAAGGTCTAAATGGTTCAAACGGAAGAGCTAACATAATATTCCAAAGCAACAGCATCATTGAAACATAATTAGTAATAGATGTTCAATAAGGAGCAATTTAAAAGTCAAAAACAAAAAAAAATGAAAAAGAAAAGAGAAAAATATAAGTAAACAAAAGAATAAATACGTAAATAAAAGAACAAAGTAAATAAACAGAAATAAAAACATATACTAAGTTAAATCATGCAAAGTTTTAGGATCCACAACCAAACAATATTAATTAATATATTATTAATATAAAGTAATTGGAAGAATGACGTTCATAAATTCATAATTTGGCGTGCATTTAAATACAAATTGGGCAAATAATCTGTAAAAAATTTAAAAATTCCTAAAACACGAAAAATTAACCAAAATAATAAAAAAAAAATGTTTTCAGGTGTAGCCTTGATAAGTCAAAGGAGTTCCTTTGTTTTTTTATGTTAAGAAAAAAACCTCAAAAAAATTAAAACGAAATTTGCTATTCATACATATTTCAATGTATCATGCCAGAACATAATTTCTTAAACGGCCAAGCACCACGTGTTCGTGCGAGTTAAATTATATTTATATTCATTTTAATGGTTTCATCGAATATATCACTTTAGTATTGCAAACGATCCAATAAACTTTGTCTCGCATTGATCTTTTAAAAAAATTTCCTATTTATTTCATTTTATGTAATCACGTGCTCAAAATGACATTTATCTGTTTCATTTGTTGTAATATTTAACTTATTTTTTAAATCAGAATATTTGTAAATGCAATGACATCACGTTTTTAAAAACTGATTTTTTTAGATGTTCGTGCAGATAATTTTTTTTTCGCCTATGGATTTTTGTTGACGTCAAAAATCTCATAATAAAATCAACATCATGTTCAGACATTATAAAAATAGCAGATAGATGGCGCTGGGATGAATGATTTAGTTACAAATAGGACAATGAGTCAGACGATTATAAATACTTACTCTCACGATCACTTAATCACATACTTAGAGCAAAATATAGTATAACATGACCGGTAATTTCCCTGTGTTGCAATTTCTGCCGTCAGTAAAGGAAATATAACGTAAGTATTAGAAAAAACGCATATATTTGGTATTAAATGGTTATTACCTCACTTGGGCGAGATGTAGATTAAAAAGATTCTATTCTGCTAGTGATAAAAATAAAGGTTTTATTTTCTTTTTACGTTCCCTTATCTGACTTACGCCACGCTTCCTGTTGATGTAAATAGCTCTTTGATGAAAATAAATTCCCAAGATTCCACACCTCGATTGGTGAAAACATTCACTATGCAATATTCTATCACGCGTATTTTGGGAACTGTAAACAATAGTTAATTAAGAAATTGTTGCTTTTCCGACTTTAGTTCGTTCCCGATTTTCCAATAATATCCGGTCCAACCTATAAACATGTTTTTCATTTATGTATTCATATAAAAATGGATAACTGTGAGCCCGTCTCTTATGCAAATTTAACATTTTGTTTTTCAATCTGAATAAAAAATACGCCTTTTCTTCCTTTTTTATAAAATAAGAGCTTCTCTGTTAAGTCCAGAAGTTAATTAAAATTTAACACCTTTTTAGTTTTTTTTTTCAGCTGTAACTTCCAAAAATATTATTTAAAAAATATGATTCCCACACTGAATGTTTTAAAATTAGAAAATAGCTTTTGAATAACGTCAAATAAAAAAACAATGAATAAAATGAAAATATTGAAATACTTCCAAATATTATTTCATTTTTAAAGAAATAATTGAATTCGAAATATGTTTTATGACAATCTACTTTTATGAAAAGCAATAAAATGTTACTATTTAATCAAACTATTCATTCCAATTTCAGAATATTAAATTTATTTTCAAAAAAAAATTTTGAAGCCAAAATAGAAGCTATATAGTTAATTTCCATTTTTATTTTATTAATACATACTTTTTAATTTCATTGCGGAATAGTTTGAAATAAGTCGATTCCCTTCAATTCATGTTTGTCATTTTCATTAAACAAAAACATGAAATTTTAAATAAATTCATTCCATTTTAATAGTTAAACAGACATTAATACAAGGTGGCCAGAAATAAAACACCCCTACTCTGACCTCCATGGATATCGAACTACTCAGTGTAAAGGCTCAAAATTTTGTACACATACTATTCAAAATATGGGGAAACGGATTTCACGAAAAAAAAATTAGTTCCTGAAATCACCGATAGGTGGCGCTGCACAACTGGAACTATGATCAAAAGACACAAATAATAATAAAAATTAAAATGTTTATGCGGAATGGAATGCTTCCATGCTTCCTTTTTAATTTTTCTGCCCCTTATGGAAAATAAAAATAGTAAAGAAGCTAGAACTCCCGTTGTAACTGCAATTTCATACTGTAACCAGAAAAATTTGCATAAAGCATGGTTAGAAGCCATGTTAAAAGGTGGGGAATGTCATTCTTATTAGTGATGGCTGTCACGCTGCCAGAACGCGCTTTGCTTGTGAAGTTGTTTTACGAGAATAAAGGAAATGCTCCAGCAGCACTTCGAGAGTTTCGCCGACTTAAGGATTTGCGTAAGGGACCATTGCTTCCACAAGCTCTCAGGAGAATGATCGCTCGATTCGAGGAAACTGGACATCTTGGAGTTCAGCCTGGTCGAGGACGCAAACCGGTTCGTTCAGATGTCGTTGAAGATGTTGCCACCGGTATTGTTGAACAGTCAATGGATAATGTTTTAGGCTGCAGTAGTGCACGTGCAGTGTCACGACACTTGGGTGTTCCCTATAGCACAGTGTGGAACGTACTCAGAAAAATGGTGCATTGTTTCCCGTACAAAATCCGCCCTAATCAACAATTGCTGGCCACAGACAGGGAGATGCGACTGACCTTTGCATTGACATTTCTTGCTAGAGTTGAAGTGGATGCATCGTGGCCGTGGCAGATTCTGTGGAGCGATGAGGCCCATTTCCACCTCAGTGGAACAGTGAACACCCATAACTGTCGCATATGGGACACGACAAACCCCCGTACCTTCCAAGAGATTCCACTCCACTCGCCGAAAGTTACAGTCTGGTGTGGATTCACAGCCACATTCATCCTTGGACCGTTCTTTTTCGAAGAGGTTACTTCCAATGGCCTTGAGACATGTACCGTGACGGCCAACAGGTACAAAAGGATGCTCGAAACATTTGTTGTACCCCATTTGCAGCAGCGCCAATGCCTTGACACCATTACTTTTATGCAAGATGGAGCACCTCCACACATTGGACTCCCTGTGCAACAGTTTCTTCGCCAACATTTCACCACTGACAGAATAATCAGTCGCGCGTTTCCGACAACTTGGCCATCTCGTTCACCGGATCTTAATCCGTGTGATTTTTGGCTTTGGGGACACTTAAAAAACCCTGTTTATCGAGAACGTCTGATAACCTTGGCAGATTTGAAAGAGAGTATCAGTCTGCATGTGAGAAGCATCTCAGATGACCAGTTACGATCCGCAGTTGAACAAGCTGTCCACAGACTTCACATTTTACATCTTCAGGAAGGGAACCATATTGAGCAGCATTCCCTGCATCGATAACGTCCTTGTTTCATGTATGCTTGGTACTTTCAAATAAAATGTGTTTAAAACGTGTTTTTGTGTCTTTTCAGCATACGTCCAGTGGTACAGCGCCACCTATCGGTGATTTCTGGAACTAATTTTTTTTTTCGTGAAATCCGTTTTCCCATTTTTTGAATAGTATGTCCACAAATTTTCAAGCCTTTACACTGAGTAGTTCGATATCCAGGGAGGTCAGAGTAGGGGTGTTTTATTTCTGGCCACCCGGTATAATTATACCATTCAAAAGAAGTGAAAAATCAGCGCTAAAGAGAGATATTTTAACATCAAGAATATTGAATCTTATGAGTGTATATAATTTTATTTTTATCATGTCAGAACATGATAATGTTTTTGGGATGATGTTTTTGGCGTCAACAAAAATCCGTAAGCGAAAAAAAATATTATTTGTACGAGAACCACAATAAGTCAGATTTTAATAACGCATTGCCATTACATTTACAAAAGCTCTGATTAAAAAAATAAGTTAATGACTACAGCCAATAAAACCTAGAAAAATGTCCTTTTGAGCACGCGATTATACGAAATGAAATAAATAGGAAATGGGATATTTTTTTAAACAATAAATGCGAGACAAAGTTTTTTTGTGATCGTTTGCAATACTAAAGGGACTCATTCAAATGAAACGATTAAAATGAATAAAAATATAATTGAACTTGCTCGAGCACGTGGTGCTTGGCCGTTCAAGAAATGATGTTCTGACATGATACATTGAAATATGCATAGCAGATTTCGTTTTAATTTTATATAGTATTTTGAATATATTTTTTAATGCATTGTGAATCTTTAAATTACTATACATAATTTTTTTCGTTTATGTTTCTTTTTAAGGGAAAAAAAGATTTACTGCAAGTATGTGTTTGGTATTATTTTATAATGCGTTAACTATTAGAATTCCTTAGTATGTCTTGTCAAAGCTTATAAGATGTTTCTCTAGTGTAGCTCAAATTAGTTAATCCTTTTTCTCTAGTTCATTTCATTTTTCCCCTTTTTTTTCTTTTTTAAGAAAAAAGACTATATTCTAAGCATTTATGTGTGACAATATTATTTAATATGCTGACTATTAAAATTCCTTCATATTTCATGTTAAAGATGTGACTTAACTTTATTCTCTTAAATGTAAAATAAATTTGAAACTTAAATATATGCATAATGTTTTTTTTAATTATTTGTCCACATTTCTTTTAAATTTTGCCGCTTTGAATATCCAAGCAAATACAAAAGCAAAGATTTCCAATCAATAGGAATGGGAAGACATGAAAACAAAAGAATGAAACAATCTTTTTGAGAAAATATTAGATGGCAGACTTCTTATCTATTAAAAGAAAACATCAGAACTATAATTAAATACATATAATAAACGGAAGAAACGAGAATCAAATTTGATTTTGAAAAGACGGAAAGCAATCATAAAAGAAAAAAAAAGAAAATGATCGTACATTTGAAATTATGTGAGAACATTATTACTTTTTAAGTCAATATTTGCCTTCATTAGTTTAAGTCATTAACCGGTTTAAACAGGTTTAAAATAATCTCGAGACTTTTCTGTCGGTCTCTATCCTAGTATACTATATATATAATTGTATATATATATATATATATATATATATATATATATATATATATATATATATATATATATATATATATA
>JAOUZG010006867.1:2785278-2800017 GCA_026289955.1 Argiope argentata
ATATATATATATATATATATATATATATATATATATATATATATATAATGATAATTTTTTAACACTCAGTTTCAATTTTTGTTATAGCTAGCAAACATAGTTTTGGAGCTTGACTGATTTTGAGATGAAATAACAGCTTTACTGTCATAGTTCTACTTCAACCTTTTAACAATACATCTGCAGAAGCATACGTAATAATAAAGCAATACTGGGAAAAGCAGGTCAAATTTTTAAAAAACACATCTACTTTCAAAGAAGCATATATAATAATAATAATAATGCAATACTAGTAAAAGTAGGCATAAAAAATCTTCAACCGATTATTTCCAGCGACCCATAATCTTTGTTTTTTACCCCGTAAATTTTGGAGACATCAGCAGCTCCTAACCAAAACAACATCATGTTCTCATACCATAATAAAAGAAAATATGTTGAAATATTTTTAAAACTTATTAAAACCAAAGAATCAATTCTTCCATTTTAACCACAGGCTGAATTTCGTCAATTTATAAATCTCAATAATTTATTAACTGTCATCTGCTACCCTACAAAGTACCAGTTTTGTCACAGAATATCAAAAATTCTTCTTCATTGCATATCATCGATTTTTTAAATCTCCCAACTATATCCTATTTCTCTGAATGACATTGAAATAGTTGTCTTATGTTTTGGAAAACTGCAATCTGGATCTATGCTAATTTTTATCGAATAGTTATATTGAAATTTCCAAAGATCGATCAGCTTTGACGATTGATTTAGTTGATTGGAGTGCCACTTTTTAATTTTTAGGACTTATTGTCTCTAGAATATTTTGTTAAATATGATTCACAGAGAAAATAATGTATGTAAAAATTTAATTCATCATTATTTTTTCCCTCAATCTCCTAATTATATATTTCACTCAGATCATGTGTTAAATGATGTATGTCTATCACAAAAAGTTAACAAATTAGATGTTGTACTCCGATTACAGAAGATGCCTTGAAGATGTTAAGCCAGATTTGCCTTAAATAAAATTGTTTAATTGGATTAGTAATATATGTATTATAAAATATCATGTAAAACGTTTCACTGCATTTATTTTCCAAAAATATCATGTTTCTTATTTGTTTAATTTTATGCAGAGCTCTGCTTAAAATGCCATTTTTATATGTTTAATTTGGAATGACAGTTGATTTATTTTTTCTCATTTGAGAACAGAATATTGTCTTGGTAGAAAGTTTTGATGTCTCCGAAATATGCGGGTAAAAATAGTTTTATATGCTTTTACAAACTTTACATTGTTAATTATTACGTATACTTGTTTGCAAGAAGATGCGTTTTCAGATAGCTGACCTGCTTTTACCAGTATAGCTTTAATATTACGTATGCTTCGTTGAAAGCAGATGCGTTTTTATTTCGCATGATTCATTAAAATGCGGAGATAAAATACAATCACGAAGGCGAATTCGACAGAGAAAAATTGGCGAATTCTTTGATTTTCACAATATATCTTCTTCACATAAGTAAAAGTAGCAATTCAAAATACGTCTTATTGTTGAAAAAAAACGCTAATGCAAAAATATTTTACTTCTACTTATTATCAATTGTTTTTTGTTTGACGTTTCTTTGAAATGACGTCATCATTTAGTTCGTTTAAGATTTCTTTTTTTAAATAATTAATCTCGCTCTCAGAAGATTGTCGTTTGGTGCTTTTCTAAAAATTCTTTTTCAGTTTTAACTGACACCCTTTTGTAATATATTTTTATTTATTTTAATTCCTTAAGTGAATTAATAATTTAAAAAAATCAAAATATCAAGAAATTTTTTTCTTTTGCAATTATTGTTTAAAAAATATTACATGTCCTATTTATTTCATTTCATATAATCACGTGATGAAAATTAATTTTCAATTTTATTTTTGGTTGTAATTAATTTATTTTTTAAATCAGAACTTCTGAAAATGTGATGGCAACATATTATTAAAAGCTGATTTTTTTAAGATCCTCGTGAAGATATTAATTTTTATTTTATGCGAAATAAATTGTTGAAAAATACGATTAAATTAAAAGTTTAAAATACAATTTTAATTTATAGTTTAAAGCATCAGTAACATTGAAAAGCTAATTATTTTAGCTTTAACTTGATGAAAAAATCAATTTTGTGCTGTAATATTTTCAGAAGATATAGCAAAAAACCCTCAAAATTTCCCTTATTTTTTTATTCAAGCAAATTTTAATTAAAAATTCAAAAAAAGGGCTCCGAGGTGCATATTCCCGGCACCCAAGGTATACATACCAAATTTGGTAGCTGTAAATCGAATGGTCTGGCCTGTAGAGCACCAACACACACACACAAACATTGACTTTATTATAAGTAAAGATTAATGAGTTATTATCGCTTACATTCGCCAGTTTCAATTCAAAATTAGAGGATACCCAAGAAAAGAAAATATTAATCCATTAATACATCGTGAAAATAAGGAATTTTTAACAATTAAGTTTAAATATGATATATTTCCTTAGACAATCTATTGTTTGTTGTTGTTCTCGTGTTCCGCTTTACAACGGAAAGAGGGGTGCAAAAGCTTCTGGGTGTATGAACCCCTGAGAACCTGAGGGCAGAAGTCTGCGTTCTAGCTTACACACATTACGCACCCTGTTTACAGGGCAGACTTCATTCATGCATTTCATTCATTCATCCACAGATCGTAATTTAGATCTGGAAGAGAGAACGATCATCTGTGATCATATATCTCCAGTGGTATCACTTTCGACATGAAGGACTTTGTATAACGACAGATTTAACGGGCGCCAACCACCAAACACGGAGTGTCTTCAGCTGGTGGGTTTGAACTCGCAGCCCAAGGGATGCGAATAAACGTCCAACCATCAATATATTATTTTTAAGTAATAATTAAACTATCCCCATTGGCATGGTTATCTAATAATTCAGAAATAATTATGTTTATTTTTAATTCAATATACATAAATTCATTTTCATAATTATGCTAATAAAGAGAGTTAGTAGCTCAATTATAAGGAATTCGTGTATTATGACATCATAATACCAATAAAAACGTAATTGGTTCGATACCCTATCTTATCAACACATTTTACAATTCATTTTATTTTCTCCATTTAAACTCCTTATTTATTACAAGGAATTTTTCTCTTTAGTTTCCACCAATCGCAGAAAATCACTCATCACACATAAAATTCAAACTCATCTATAAAAACATTTAATTGCATGCTCTTGCCAATGCAAAATTAATTAAAATACATTGTTATCCGTTAAAAACAACGTCCAGAATTCTCACTTATTTTGCTATATACTAACAACATTTTTAAAATTTGTGTGTACATTAATTTAATGACATTGTTTTAATTAAGTTAATATTTTTTAGTTTTAATTAGGTTATATGTGTAAAACTACTTCCCATGCAAACAATTTAAATGCCTGAAATTGAATTATCCTGTCAAAAAATTGATCGTCAGTGGCACTTTGTTTCAACAAAAGATCATACAATAATAACACAGTAAGGAATTCTAAACTGTTGTTAATGGAAGATGATGCTTTATTCTTTAAGAAAACTCTAAAAAGAAGAAGCAAAAATAAGGCAATGTCATATATATATATAGAATGTAACCTGTGTAAACTCACTATGAAAGAGCAATAATGCTATAAGGACACTAAAGATACAACCAGAGGCTCGTTCCACGATCAAAACACAAAGTCAATGCAATTAAACCTTCAATTAATCTGTGTTGAACCACCTTCATAATGTCACCTGTATGTTTTTAGTGTTTTTTTAAAGTCAAACAAATATTGATTGGTTGTTTAAATTTTAAGAATCAGCAATTTTGTTCCTTTTAAATCTTCATTGTTAGCCATTCTTGAGAGAGCACATACCCATGAAAGTATTTTTTTTAATTTTTAAGAAACATTACCATTTTCAGGTTACTTAATTTTTATCACCATTTTTTTGTATATAACTCCATGTTTCACTTTTCCTTGCGAGTAGAATTAATTTTTCTATTTGTTGTTTTTGAAATATTATTTGGAAGAGTTATTTTTAGCGTAGTGTCTCAATCGGATATTTTAATATCGATATTGGATATTTAAACACACGCCTAGCGTAATTTAATTAAAATTGACTATTTTACGACTAAAATTTAGAACTGCCGAACCACGATCAGCATTTACATCACTTTAAAAACTTTACTTTCGTATTTAACATCACTTGTGAGCATTTCATCTTTTTCAAACTCCCTTGTAGCATATGAAACTTTATAGAAAAGTCTGCAGATTTCTTAAAAGAGCTAACGCCAAAATTCTTGCAATTATCTTTTACATTTGTCGCCAAATATTGCCAAGTTTATCGCCAAGCTCCGATGGTTATTGTTCTAGCAGTCATTCAGCTTCCATTAAGAATAACTGTAAATTTTTTTCGCATGGATGATAATGGCAGTATAAAAAAAGACATAGCAGAGTTGCAGCAAGGAAAGTGAATAATATTTATAATTTTGAATCTGTTGGTTTTAATATTCAAGTATATGAGCAAAATAGTGAATAAATGATATCCATTTAAGCTTGCTATATTCAATGAAGAAACATAGTTGGTAATTCTCTAGATTCAAGAATTCAAACCTATTGTTCTCTAGTTTCATATGTATTGCAAATCAAGAATTCAAACCAATTGTTCTCTAGTTTCATATGTATTGCTAATATTTGAAATAGTTCTAATGTAAAAATAATGTCATTGGATTAAAAAATATCTATAATACTATTATAAATGCGAAAGTTTGGATGGATGGATGATGTTAGTCTGTCACGACGAAACAGTTGAACGAAATTTTAATGAAATTTAGCAGCGAGATAGATTATAGTATAGAATACGACAGAGGCTACTATTTCTTTTGGTTATTTCAGTTGTTAGTTTTTTATTAATTAAAAATTAACTTTCCCTCCAAGAATATACATTTCTCCACTTCAAATGACTAACTTCAGTTTGTTTTTTTCCACACGCTCATGAGGTTAGGCTTAACATGTGTTTGACCGTTTATTTCAAACGATTACGTCTAATTCGTTCTGTTACGTCTTAAACATTGTTAATTAATCAATTTTCGGATTCATTTAAAATATTTTTAACTAAAATTAAATTAAATTAAATTAAAAATTTATAATCTGCATTGCGTTACCCCTCACACATTTGCGTTGCTCCAATTGGCGTTGAAATTTCACGCATGGTCAGTGTGTTCTAATTGTTGGCACCTTTATTTTCAACGGATACGAACTGAAAATAATGAATCATTTAATTTTGTATACAAAACAGTATTGTGGGAAAACTTTTTCCGCATACCTTTCAATGATTTATTAGTATCTTGACTATATCATATCAGACTCTGTTTTCAACAGCATCATAATGATACGGTTTGATAACATTATTTATAAAGTAACCATTATTATTAATTATTTAATATCTTATATATCTCACAAAATCTATACTCGTACTGTACTCTTTTTTCTCCCTAGTAAATCACAAGTAGTATCTACTAATCCATCATAAAAAATAGTTTTCGATAAGAAATTGATGCTTCCCGATAAAGTAGTAAAAAATAATTAAAGTAAGGCGATGCTGATAAAATCCCCTCAGAGAAGGAGTTTCACAGCTGTCAAGCACCATCGATCCGCGCTAGTTTCCGTTTATCTTGGTTTCACGGAAAATCAATGTTGACTTCAACAAAATAAGAACAAACTCTTTTATTTGATATCTTGCTTAACTAAAAGTGGAAGATTTTTACAGAAGTTATAATTAAAGTAAAAGTAATTGGGTGAAGAGGACTTGATGTAATGAATATGATATCATTTCTTTTGTTGTTGTTAACAATAGTTATATCTTATCAGAGTGATGATTTCAGCTTTGGATATAATTACGAGGTACTTGTTTTAATTTATAACAATATATATATTTTTAAAAAAATATTTTGAGATATTAGGAAAAATTAATGTTAATTAGTTGTATTAGAATGCTTTATTAAAATACTAAGCACAGTGCGTTGTTTTCCGATAATGTTAACACCAATAAAAGATGAAAATGAAATCCATTATGCGTATTTCAAAGTATAATGCCAGAACATCATTTCTTGAACGGCCGAGCACCACGTTCTCTCGTGCAAGTTAAATTATATTTTTATTCATTTTAAATTGCTTCGTCGAATCAGTCACTTTAGTATTGGGAACGATCCAAAAAATTGTCTCGCATTGATTGTTTTAAAAAATATTACATTTCCTATTTATTTCATTTCATATAATCGCTTGCTCAAAATGACATTTTCTAAGCTTTATTTGCTGTAGTCATTCACTTATTTTTTTAACCAGGGCTTTTGTAAATGCAATGGCAACGTGCTATTAAAAGCTGAATTTTGAGATGCTCGTACAGTTAATAAAATTTCTTTTTTTCGCCTACTGATTTTCATTGACGTCAAAAACCTCATCTCAAAAACAACATTATGTTCTGACATGATAATAACTTATTCATTGTGTAGTAAAAATTATAAACAATAGCCAGAATGGATTAGAATTTATATGTGGTTTTTGAAGGAAACTTTTAGAAAATATTAAAAAAAAAATAGTTGCTTTGCAATAGTTTTGTGAAATAACTACTACAATTAATTTTGTGAAGTAGAATTATTTTTTTTTTTTACTGAAGCGAAAATCTAAGATTATTGTAGAGGCAAAGATATACTTTTAAGATTTTTTTAACTCTCAAGTTTTCAATTTAATTATAATTCAATTCATGTATTTTTAAAAAAGTTAAAAAATATAGTTAAACTAATTGATGCATTAAACAATCAATCCTAAAACTGTAAAGAATATTCGGGTTTTGACAAATTTTTTTATTTTATTTGAAATTTTATTACGCTTCGATACGTTATTAGTAGACAAATAAATAAATTTGCTCCCCATTATTAGGAGATATTTCAAAATATATTCTTGACCGAAAACGAGACTAAACCAACTGGAGAAATTCCACGATTTTTAATTGCAAATCAATGTTATCATTTTGAATACACATAAAACCTATTTTGTAAGCTGTTTGTTTACTATTTAATTATAATTTAAAACATTACTTGCAATTGATGCGATAAGATGAATTTAAACGAAATAAATCAATGTTTCTTAATTTTATCATTTTGATTACACAAATTAATCTGAATGCTTTTCATTTACTATGCAATTTTATTTTAAAATATCACTTTCAATTGATGCTATAAGATGTAATTAAAAAATAATTCAACAATATTTTGTGAATGCTAAATCAATGTTGATATTTTAAATACGCATCAAACAAATCAGAATGGATTTTCCTACTAAGCGATTTCCAATTATTGCGATAAAATGTAGTTAAACAAAGCAATTCATAAAGAAGTCACATGAAGACCTTATCACACGGCAAAATATCATCTTTATTTTCGTGGACAAACGACCAAGAAAGTGACCGCACTTGAGCATTTGCTGTATGGTAAGCCTAAAAACTTAGATGTACTTATGGCGCCTTTATCGCTCTTTATTCATTGCTCCTATTTAGTTGGCGTCAATCCAACCATTCTTGGCACACTATGTCGCTGTCAAAGTTTCGCTTGATTGATTCATTTGGGAGGCAAACGATATTTCCGTCATTATCGTCTACTTTGCTGGTTTAAAAAAAGTTCATGATGACAAGAATATAGCTTTAACGGTTGCTTGCGGGCATAAATCAAAGACTGTCCGCGAAGGTGTAGACGGTATTTTGCCGTGTGATAAGGCCTTAAGAATTCTATTTTGCATGATAATTGCTTTCATGTCATGGCTTTCATGTCTTGGCTCATTTTTTTAAAGATCTTGGTAGGCTTCAGCATTTATTTATATTAAAACACTGACAACACATTTTATTTTTAAATTTCTTTTTTTAAACACGAAGGATAAATCTAAATTAGCTTTGTTTTCCTTTTTTTTTGTATTTCCATGCACATTTTTTATATATATTTTTTACCTATTTCCCGTTTTTGGCATGTAAATTGCATGGTACAAGAGGAAGACTCCATATGGGATTTAAATTGTAAAAGCTGAGTTCGTACTGAAATACCGATCGTGCCATTTTACCTAAGCCTATATTTCTTTTCTATGGATTTTAGCTAAGTATCTCAAGAAAATGTTAAATTAGCCTTATCTTTTTCCAGAGTTATCTCTGCATTGAACCCATTGCTATGTAAAGTAAAGAAAAATTTTTGAATAACGGAGTTGTTAGTTAAATTGGAATTTCATTTTATTAATTTTCTCTAGCTTTATATTAATACAATTTATTTATTTTAACTTAGAATTTCAGTATTTATATTTCGATCATATAAATTGGCGAGGAATTATCGCACTACTGTAATAGTTATCATGGACTAACTAACCCGTTATTTGGCATTGTTATTCAGAAGTTAAGAATAGAAGCACAAAAGAAATCAAGCCTGCAGACATCAAACTTTAGATTTTATCGAGAGAGAAAATAGGCTTAGCATACTGATAGCCACTTAAGTTTCACAACCTTTATCTAATTAGACGATTTATTCTCTATTTTATTTCACAGAGAAAAAGGAAGGGTTTATTTTATTAGGCGATGGCATAAATGTTAAGCGTGAGTTGTTGCATCTTCCATACCTAATTATCGTCACTGGTATGTAGTAAATATAATTTGCTTTTGTTAACTGATTTTCATAACTTCGAAAAGGATTATCAAAAAATGTTTTGTTTCTTTTTTTGCATAGCGTTAAAATTTTTAAAAAATATTTTGTAATGTTATTAGTTTAATTTCCATTCAATATCTTCTTCCGTTTTCAATCATTGTTTATTATCATGCAAGAACATGATGTCATTTTGGGGATAAGGTTTTTTGGCGTCAAAGAAAATTTTAATCCGTAGTCAAAAAATAAAACTTTTATTATCAGCATGGGTATCTCAAAAACTCAGCTTTTAATAACGCGTTGGTATTGCATTTAAAAGAGCTCTGATTTTTTTTAAAGTTAATGACTACAGCAAATAAAACCTAGAAAAATGTCATTTTGAGAGCATGATTATATGAAATGAAATAAATAGGAAATTGGATATTTTTTTAAGCAGAAAAAGAGTGATTAATTTTTTTGGATCGTTTGCAATACTAAAGGGACTCATTCGATGAAACCATTAAAATGAGTAAAAATGTAACTTAACTCGCTCGAGCACGTGGTGCTTGGCCGTTCAAGAAATGATGTTCTGACATGACACATTGAAATGTGCATAGCACATTTCATTTTAATTTTATTTAAATTTAATTTTATATACAATCTATAGCAGTGTTTTTAATGTTACGATGAAATTTAAACTCACCGACAAAAATACACAATAAAGTGTTTTTTTCCACTATTAAAATAAAAAAAGGGATTTTTTTCATCAAACATTAAATGAAATACAATTTTCATTTCAGATTCTTTTTGTAATGTATAAACTTTTTAATTCGTACTTGAAATAATTTATTGTTAATTAATCAACTTATTGTATGAGCACAAATCAGTTAGTTCTGTTTAAGTTATATAAATGATTTTTTTAGACTTTAACAGATAACAAGATGAAATTTTGGTAAAGAAATATATTCCATACTAACAGTTTTAAAAAATAAATAAATAAAATATTGGAACTTTATGGTAGATAAAAGCGAATACTATAATTATAAAACAAACAAATAAAGACTTTGAATAGATGATTTTTCTGGATATTTCTAAAAATTTAATTAAAATTGTTTCATGCAATTTAATATAAATAAAAAAAATGGGTTAGAGAACTTTTCGGATTTTCATCTCTACCTTTTATTAAATTCATGAAAATTTTAAAAAAAACATATCTAGAAATATTAGATCTAAGAAAATTTAAAGTCACTTTATTAAAATCTTAAATTCTGCTCAAACAATTAATTTAATTATTTTCATAGTTTTCTGAGGATAAAATAATAAATCTGCGTTTCTCAGACAATGCAAATGATATATATTTTTTTCTTTAACATAGAAAAAAATATCAAAAATATTTTGGAAAAATTTATATCAAATAGTAATTAATTTTAATTATTATATTATAATTTTTTTCAATTTCAAACTATTTTTCAATATTATTTGTTACAAATTTAAGAGTAATTTTATGCTTTTTTTTGGGTGGGGGGTTTCAAAAGTATTTTTTAGCGCTGATGAAACTGACTTTTTCTTTGGGTATACATTGTTCGTGAAAAAAATTATTAAATTCAAAGGTCGAAGTCAAAGAAGCTTTTTAAATAAGCAACAGTGTTGCCAAACTAATCACCAAGAACAATATTATAAAAGAAATCATTCACTGAAATAAAAATAATCATCAGTAATAATCAAGAATAAAACTATGATATAAGAGCAAATAATGGGCCACTATTCATTTTTTTAAAAATTTTTTACTAATTATAAGAAAAAGTTTAGATTTCCATATTTCAATTTCCATTCAGTTCATTTATTAACTCATAACCAAACTTACATTCTTTTTCCATTTCATGAAACTTATAGAAATCTATCAAAAAGAAATCTTCGATACTTTATAAAGAAAGAACATTCCAAATTCCACAAAGAAGTGTCTTATCTCCCGAAAGCAAAGAAGGTATTTTCATGAAGTAATCTAGTATTCCTCTATTATTATTTAAATAAAGAATGAATGGGATATATGACGATGCTAAAATATTTCACAGTTTTTCGAACATGTATAATAAGCACTTGAGAAAGCGGGACTTCTTTGAAAGTTATTGTAAAAGAAAGATCCTTTCAAATAAATCTGGCGAGAAAGAATGCTTGTGTAAATTTAGATTATTCATTCGACCGTTATTTAATCTTTATGTATTATACATTACTCGCGTGTTTCTTCAAAAGACGCCATTTTCTCTCTGCGTATAACGCTTTGTGTGGTCCCCTCCTCTCTAATTTCAATTTTTCATATACTATCAAAAGACGAAAGAAAATTTATGAAAAAGATGAATGAATAATTTTACAACAAGAAGAAAGAACATTCTATTTTATTCTCCATACAAATGGCATAAAATAATAATAACAGAGAAAATTTAGATATAACAAGTAATATAAAAAGAAATTTTTAAAGGCAATTCCTACTTAGATCAAAAAAGAAAATTTCATTTTAATTACTTTTTATTAAATAATTACAATTAATATAAATAATTTTTCAAAAAATTATTGGTTTTCGCAAGAATTGAACTAACATTCTTCACCTTTACGCGAAAAAAACAGAAATCCTCGCATTTTACCGATTGAGCTACTGCCAGTTGATTACAAATTTCATTACATACTGCTAAAACTCTATTTCAAATATTAAAAATTAATTAGTATAATTAAGTAATTAATATTTGGAAAAATTGTATTAACACCAAGTGTCATCACTACCAGTTTTAAAAAATACATTTGAACTTGAATGGATGAAAAAAAAATATTTTATTAACGATTGAAAATTTGAAAATATATTAATAAATATATAGAGGGAGAATGTAAACTAATAGTAGAAATTGAAAAATTGATATTAAAAGCCTATTTTTCATAAAAAAATATCTAAAAATTCATACTATTTAATTTTTGCAACCAAAAGCTTAATGAATTAATAAATATAGTAAAAGATAGAAGGGGCCTTCTATTTTTTTTAATCATATAGTTGGCTTAAAAGAACAATAAAATAGAAACTTTTGATATAAAAATGATATTAAAAGCATATTTTTCATAAAAAAGTATCTTAAAATTGATATTCACATTTAATTTTAGCAACCATTATAAATTTGAATCGAATGCCATTTAGAGAAATGAGCTTACATTATGTAGATTTTATATACTGTATTCCAAACTCAAAAAACACACTTAGAAGGGTGATAGAAATCATTAGTCTAAATAGTGCGCAATTATAGAAGAATATTGTCGAAAATGGCAGCTTCTTAAGTATAGGATTATCACTGCAGATATAGAACGAATGTGGCAGATATGAATCTTAAAAGATGCCCGATTAAAAATCTTTCATCTTCTCTATAGGAATTATCGAACAAAAATTGGCCTTTTTCTGTAGAATTGAATGTTTAGAGCACATTTCCGAGAAGGTGCGTATCATATTATTAAATACTAGCTGCCTTTGGCGACCTGTCGGTTCGCCATTATTAAGGGTCGCTAGAATTTTAATATAATATTTTATGTAGCTGTGTCTCATAACAGGTTTTTCAACGAAATATTTTTAAACGAAACAAATTTTGATAATCATATTATTCATTTGTAGTATTATTTTTTATTATTTTCTTCAGATGTTCTATTCATTGTACTACTCATCTTTCTCTTTCTATCCGTGCAATGATTGTCCCGGAATTGATATTTTACCTAAATGGTGGAGGGAAAAGTCTAAAATTCTACGTTTTTATAGAATAATGAGATTCAAATTTTCATAAATGTAAACACACTAAACAAATAAAGACACGATTGGTTTTCAAGCGATGCGAAAGTTTAAAAACAACTTCGAAAATGCCGCGCACAAAGGAAATAATGGTGATACACACACACCCTTCTTTCCTTTATTCTTTTTTTCTTCACTACTTTTCTTTCTATAAACCCTTTTTTCCCTTTGTTATACTTTTTTTCTTCCCTGCCCAGACTTTATTTTGAGCAGGCAGAGTTAAATATCCATACAGACTAATAATAGAAGCAACTATTTTCTTTCTTTTTTAAACATCCCGTTATCTATAAATGAAAACCAACTGACTTCGCGCATTTCTTTATAAACAAATCCTAATTTATTACTTCCTGCTATCTTACTCAGTTGTGGGGGGAAGGAGATGAAGATTTTTGGTGGGATTTTTGGCGTTTTAACCATTTTCCACGCAGTGCTTTCATTTTTTCTCTCCATTAGAACCAACCTCGTGTCTTAACGAAAATATTTTAAAAAAATTAGCCGAATTGGTCGAGCCGTTCTCTAGTTTTGCGCTTAGCAACGGATTTCAAGATCCATTTTTATTAATATAGATTTGCTAATAAATATCAGAAGCTGCCTTGGATATACTACCTTCACAGAGCCTATATAAGAGTTTTGAAAATGTGGATGGGCCTCCAATTGGTTACTTAAATACCAGGTCCGGTCCGGGACGGATAGGGTGTGCTTTATGCTTTCTTCCGAGGTCAGCATACGCAGAGTAGTACGCCGTCTCATACCCCCGTATGTGTAATCTGTCTGGTCACTGCATAGTTTGGTGGGCATGTTATCACTTTGGTGACCGGCAATTTTACACAGAAACTATGTCATGTCACCGGTTACTTTTTTGTAATTGAATATGAAAGTAAAACGTTCTAAAAAAACTCCAATGAATTTTATTTATACTGAATGAAATGAAATTAAACTTCGGACATATTTTTTACATCAAAAAGCTCTTCGCCGATACGTTCCGTCATGGTTGAAGTTTTTGAAATTTACTAAAATTCTAATAAAAATGTAAATACTAGGAAAAGTAATTTTTCTGTTATAGAGCGAACAAGACTAAACACGATACGCCAAGTTTTTGCAATGTTCTATATCGCCTTCGGTGTTATAAATTGAAACAGATAATGCAAGTGCAATGACGAGTTAACTCGTCACCGGTCAACAACGTTTGGACATGAAAAGACGAGTTAACTCGTCACCGGTCAGCAAAGTGTTATGAGAGTTTTATTTAAATATCAAAATATTTACATTAAGGAAAAAAAACAGAACTATTTACAGAATTTACAAGCATATACAGAATTCTTATTTTAAATTTCGTCTGAATTCTGACGTTTTGGGGAAACTGGTTTTCAAAATCAATATTTCAAAAAAAAAAATAGAATAACGCAATATACTTTCTTTAATTTATATAAAATAACAACAAAAAAAAACGAAATTAATATCAAAGTTAAAAATAAAAATTAAAAAGAATGAAGGATTTTATAAATATATTACTTATGCAAAATAACGAGAACTCAAACAAAAATATCAAATGACATTTATATTGTTTTCAATCATTTCAATTTCTCGTAAGAAAATAGGAACTTAAAATAGGAAAATAAAATATCCACGAAATGGTAATTAAGTTTTGCTTTTATTTTGGACACAGTTTTGTCTGAAATTGAAAATACTTGTTCACTAGATACTAAGTTTGTTTTTGCAGTTTTCATAGCGCCAAATAATAAAGTTTTATGTTTTTTTATCCATCGCCTCAAATAATGGAAAATCGGATTTCAGTGACTCTAGAATTTTAAGTTTTTCTTTAGGGTCTTCAAAAAACTTATGGATTGAATTTTCCATGACTTCTTTTTAAAAAAATCCTGACACTGATCAGTAGTTTCTTCGATTTTCTCTTCATCAGAATCGGTTTGCACTTAAACATTTGGAAATATTCTAGAAAATATCTTTTCAAATAACTTAATAATTTTGGTTTTTGAAGCTAAAGGAAGTAGATTATATTTATTCTCTTAACAAGAAATGTTTGTGGAGTTTTCGAATACAGAAAATGAGTTAATAAGTCTACTTGTCTTCAGTATAGAATTCCTTCTTCTAAAGCATATAAACATATAATAATTTTAAACTTATTTCATTGTTTGAAAATTTAGTTCTTTTAACGGAAATTCAAATATACCTTTGTTTGTTAATCTCGTCGCCCTAAGCATTAATGCTAGTAGAGGAATCATTCCCAAACAATAACCA
>JAOUZG010006873.1:8240-36750 GCA_026289955.1 Argiope argentata
ATATATAATATGCATCAAAAACAGAAGTAAAAAATGAGAAGACAAACAAACATTATAGTTAAAATAGGAAAGAACCTAAAGAAAATCAAGAAAAGAAATCCGGCCTGATGACTTCTTTAAGGGTCACCATCAGACAGGGATTCCAATAAAAGGTAGAATTTTTTTCTGTAAAGGGTTTGACTATTGTCTAAAAAATTAACCCTTCTGTGACCCTTAATTGTTTAAATTTTAATACATATATATTTAAAATTTAAACAATGAAGTTTTATGTATTTACTTGTGAACTCTGTAAAACTGTGTCTACTGCACGCGCCTTAGTGTATGCAGTAAAGCCCTGCTGTTCCATTAAAACATGCTAGTCCTACCAAAACACGTTAGATGCTAATGGATTTTTTTTTCTCTTTCTTGACCTTGAGAATGAATTCCAAATAACTGCAGGAAATTTTCTACAGAATTTTGCCGTTTTTTTCTTCTGACATATGATCTGGTTTTATGCGTTTAAATTATGTCTCAAACCGGTCGAGTGCATAATAATTCATCTCGTGAGTTTTGTTTTCAAGAAAACGAGGATTCTCTGATCTCTTGGTAACCTAATCCAGTTACTTTCGACTCGACGAGATTGGAAAGTCACGCTGGTAACCCGATTGGTGAGTCAGTCCACTGAACCTTGCTCTGAAGTTTTTATTGAAAAGGAAGACCGTCGGTGGATCTTTTTCGAATTCTGCACGTAATTAAGATGCTTCCATGCTACTTCCGGTATTTCATCCAGCTGAAGAAAGGGTGGGAGGGGATATAAAATATGCCATTACGTTGTGTCTGGATGTCAATATCGTGTTTATATGCTTCGAGTTTTTATTTTTTTTGACGTGAATGACAAGCATGAAATCACGACGCGCTTTAGTCAAGCTGTTCTTAGTTTAGACAAAGGTGAGTTGACTTGGACTGAAAAAACTCAGTCTGCTGTTTTATTTTTTTAATCATGTGAGAACATGGTGTTTTGGTTAGGAGGTTTTGACGTCTCCTAAATTTACGGACAAAAAATACTTTTACATGCTTTTACCAGTATTGTTTTATTGTTTTCTGACTGCAGATGCTGGCGAAGAACAATGACACCATAGCTGTTATTTCATCTCAAAATAGGTCGAGCTCCAAAACTTTGTTTGCTAACTTGAAAAATAGAAATTAAAAGTTCAAAAAAAAAAGTTTACATGTGTGTGTGTGAGATAGAGATCGAGAAAGCACATATTGAATTTTAAATTTTGCTTTCATTCCATCTCAAAAGGTACTCTTCGCAGTACGATGGCAGGAGAAGGTTTACAAAACGTACAAAAAGGGTAAAAAGGGGGTCGAAACATTTATCTCTGGTCTTAGGTACTATGATATTCTCTAAAATTACACACGTATAGATTTCTCGATAGGAATTCTTATACATTTGAAATTGATTAGAGAAACGCAAGAATCGGTGATTTACATTCATCCAAGGAATCCTCTAAAAGAATATTTACACCAGTGATTTATTACCCATCCACTCAGCACTTGGAGTAATCAATAACGCATTATCTTTATGCTACTTTATTTGATTTATTAAAGAGAAAAGGGGGAATGGATCAGGAAAGATAACTTATTAGAACGAAGTTTCTTTGAGCTAACGCATACACACACACACACACACAGAGAGAGAGAGAGAGGTCTTGATTGTTTCAAACCGGTTTAAATTGCTTAATGACTTAAACTAATTAAGACAAATAACGACTTAAAATAATAATGTTCTCACATGATAATTTGAAATTTACGATCGAAGATTTCATTTTCTTTATTTCTTAAAAAAATTTCAATTTCGGAAAGATAATAAACGCATATATGTCATTCTGTCGCTATTGAGTGACAAAGAAATTATAGACATCTCAGGCACCATTAATTTTAAGAAAAGCAAGCGATCTTGTCACTATTTAAAGTCAAATTATGAGATTAAACAATTACCCTTACTCTCTTGCCGTAACCCTTACGATAACTGATGGCATTAAAAAAATATATGCTATTTACTTTCTATATGCCTCTGATGTTTATGCTTGCATTTTTGTAGAATTTTCTATTACCTGTACAATAAATTAATTCCATTGAGAGCAAAATCTATTGTTGATAGTTTGCTAAAATCCTACCCAAGCTTTATTCCAAGAAATAGGACTCTATTATTATTTCCTGTCTTAGTAAAAGCTATTCTTTCTTGATTTTAAAAATTGTTCTCGTTTGACTCTATTCGCTCTGATCCCATTGATATTGTTGCCACTAAAAAAATTAAAATAAAACTATGCTATTCAAAAATGACCTGAAAATGTTTAACAATGGGAAAAATTCCGTCACTTTTCTGTTTTTAAAATATTTTTATTATGAGAAATTCTTTTATCTATATTATAATTTCATTGGAGATTCCAAGTCCATACTAGACGCTCATATTAGAAGTTTAAGTTCATTGACTTAACGCTGAGCATAGAAAAACCATGATAGGTCCTTTTGGAGAATGTATCATTAACTTAGGGTTATGTTATATGTCCATATCCAAAATGGGTGACTAATATATAAATTCTGTATTTTTGATGTTTCTGCTAAATGTTCTTTTGTATTCTAAATGTTTCTATCAATTATATTGTCTAGCGTTTCCTGCATCCCATGTTATTAATTAACATTAATTGTATGGAAGTGATGATTCAACTGTTCTTAAATAAATACAATCCCCCTGTAGGCCGTACTCTGTGTAGCCTAATTCAATCAATTAATGTTCTTGTGGTGAGGCAGTGTTGCTGCATTCTTCTAACGGATGCGAAAGGGGAAGTTACGGAGGGAAAAATTAACTGCAAATAGTATAGTTGTTGGAGCATAGTGGAGGGTATATAAGGTGGCGTGATGCCGTCCATTGAGGTCCCTGGACTGTTCATTTGCAAGGCTTGGCAAAACAGAGCATGGCTGTTGTTTATAATTGATAAATGGGAGAGAGGGTTTAAAGGTTAGGTACAATGCATCGAATTGCTAAATCTATTTTGAATCAATAATTAAGAAGAATGTTTTAGTTTGTGCGATGTCTCTACAGGCCTAATCATATTTTATTTACCAACTTGGGCATATATATATATACCTTGGAGAAATTATATTCATCCCGAGATAATTTTTTTAATGAGTTAAGATTTTATTTAAGCTGAGTTTTAGCTTTTTTCAGCGATAATTCAGCACAAAAATAATCGTGAAAAAAATGCCAATTTTATAATTATACAAATATTTGATAATTTTTTTACTATTTCCAGTTTTGAAGCTAAAACTCCAGTCGTTTTCTTTATTTGATAAAATATTTAATCTAATGATTTTTATTTCTGTTGAAACTTGAAGGATTCTGTATAGTTTATCAAATTTCGTAGAAAAAAAAATGAAGTTGCAATACCTTGCAATTTAAAAGATAAATTAAATAGGACCCCCCCCCTTTTTAGAGTACTAGGAAATCACGAGGTGAGCTTCCTTTAGATAGGTTCATTCATGCAATATGCAGAACACATGGTTTTATAATTTGGCATTTAGGAATCGTAGACAAAGTTATATAAGCGTTATAACTGATTAAAAAAAAGAATTTGATTGCTTATCTAGTTGCTATTAGCAACTCATGAAAAAGAAAAGGTAATAAAATGCAGACTTCATTGAGATTAGTTTGTTTGTAAACGATGCTATAATCATTGCCCATTAGTTTCTTCTCCCTTTCGCCGTGCAAAGCTTACAACTATTACTTATATATAGAAGACAATGAAGCTGATAGCCATTATTCAACATGCGAAGCTTATAGCTTCCATTACTTATAGTCAAGCATATAACTTATAATAATATATAATTACTGTGTATATGTTTTTACATACTTTTAAATAGCTGAAGAAAAAATATCACAACTTCCATTTTATTTGTTCTGACTAGATAAATAAAATATATGAACATATTTATTTTATTTTAGAAAATAATTCCGTCGTACGACCATCGCCATTTATCACGTATATGTTTATTCAAAGATTTTAAATCGATTTGGACTTCACACGCGCAGTTTTAATGCAATAAAATTTTAGGAACAATATGATGCGCCCAGATTTATTTAATAGCTGTGTTTTGCAGTGACAATTTTTCTTCTGCAATTGCAATATCTTCAAGTGAAATCCTCCTAACCTCTTGATCAATGAATTAACTGAATTTCCTAATGGTTTCTTTAAGATATTTCTAATTATTTTATATTATATCATATTACGAGAATCATTTTTAAAACATTATAATATTTCTAAGTGATTTCTGAATTTTAAATTGCTTAATTACAAATCGAACCTAATAATTCAATGCGCATATCAGACTGGTCATTGCATGTGAAGGAGTTGAATTCAGGAATTCCGGCTAACAGTTGCGTTGTGGTGGGTCATGCGGCGTGTGTAATCTGAAACTGATTAGAAGCCACCTCCAAACAATTAAAACATTCATTTACAACTAGCAGCAATTTAAATTAAAACAATGCAACTAAATGCTATGACAGGTGCGAAGGAGAGAAGTAGTTCCTCTTATATATATATATTCGCTGGAATTAGACGGCTTTGCCGCAGCTATCCAACCTCAACCCTTAAAAACAATTGGTGACGGAAATTGGCCGAATGACTGGTGATACACCGGTTCAAGAATCGCTACAACGTATAGACAACGATATACTATTGTAAATGTGAAAGTACAGATGGATGGATGGAGGATGTTAATTAATCACGCCAGAACGGCTGGACAAAATTGGATGAAATTTAGTGCAGAGATAGATAATAGTCTAGAATAGGACATAGGCTACTATTTTTTCCGGTTAATTTTTATTTAAAAACTAACTTTCTCGCCAAACATCTCTAATTCCCCACCGCCAAATGAGAATTCAGTTTGTTTCTTCCCACGTTGATGAGCTTTGGCTTAACATGCTTTCGATCGATTATTTCAAACGATTTCGATTATTTTCTAAGTGTTTAATGCATTTAAAATCAAACATTGTTAATTATTCGATTTTTTTTTTTGGGATTTCGTTTTGGAATAGTTTTGAACTTAAATACAATAGAATAAGAGACTTTAAAAATATCCAATCTGTATCGCGTTGCCCCAATTGGCGTAGAAAATTCACGCATTTGCGTTGACCCAATTTCTGTTGAAAATTCACGCATGCATACGATTACAGAACATTTTACGTTGACCGTCATTTTACGAACATTTTATGTTTTACGCAGACAATCAGTTTTCATACAGCAAAATTTTCGCGCGTATGAAGTCGCGGATAAAAGGTAATCATATATAAATTGCACTGTTTAAATTCTTCAAATATCGTGACGTTTTTACACCCTCCCTTTAAACCCTATTTTGTTTAGATGTTACAAAAAATCAACCTTTTCCCCTATTTTCTTTTTGGTGACGGCCACTTTTACAGTTACACGACACAGTTAATGCCATTAGCATAACTAAATATTCATGATCACTTTATCTTGTAAGGACGTCATTCAGTACTGGAAGGCGCTCCGTGAACTTTCTGTTTACAACACCTCGGAATTATATTTGTTGCGAGTACACATTTTACAAAGGAACCTAAATGTATGGAAGAAAAACAGCTTCAACAGCAAAACATTTTGAATAAATAAGAAACTAGATTTTTTTAATTTTGGGAGATGGGTAAAAACTTTTTTTTTCTTGGCTATTTATGTATGTTGGCGTATATTTTAGTTCCCTTCGAAAAGTTGAAGTTAGTCACACAATTTAATATTTTAAGTAAAGTTTTTCTATTCAGTTGGCAATAATATACACCAATTCTAGATGCTCAAATAGGTGGAAAAAATACTTTAAATCAAAATGCACCGATAAATTGTGTATACTCCTGTGATTATATTGGCGCCTTATTTGGCGTTTATAACGGTATATGTTTCATTCTGAGTAAATAAATAATTTTATAATTGAAAAAAACATATCATTTGATGTTTATTCTAATTTTGACGTTTGAATTTTTTGCATATAAACTCCACCCTGTTCAAAAGAGCTTATTGAAATGCCCCCCCCCCCCCAAGTTTTGTTTTATATTAAATAATCGGAGATAATTTCATTTATTTATTTTCTTTAAAATCGTGTAATTCAAAATGTTAATTGGAACAAATGATTTACATTCATTTATCCTGGCGCCGAGTTGTTTATTTGTCAAGTATTTGACACAGCCTTGAATAAAAATGCGAGAATGCATTCAGAGTAGTTATTGAAATGACTGAGTATCAGACTATTGATACTCAGCCATTCTGTCGATAAGTTATTGTTCCCATTATCGACTTATAAAAATACATGTGAAAAGAAAGAAAAGGAGACTTGTTGATTATTTTTTTAATATTTTCAAAACATTATATCAAGGTTTGTTTATAACTAATTTATATTTATACTTTAAATAAGTAAAAACGTTTATTAAGATCTATATAACAATTTGGATTTTATTTATCAATAGACTCATACACCCGTCCTGTCGCGCTTTTTTTCTGAATCGATGACCTTTTGGAAAGAACTAAGGAATGTGGAATATTTTCACAAGTATGGGGGGAATGTGGAGATCTTTCCTAAAGTCACGTGCGGCGTGACATGAATCACCACATGCTGTTTTATTTGTTTAACGGATGAGTAACTAATACATAACCTTGGGGAGGTACATCAGCGTTTTATTTATATCTGAAGAAAGTATTTATTGAAAACTAATTTTTATTACGCAGCGAAAATGAGAAATTCGCTTGACATTAAGAAGCTTCGCTTGTTTTAATCATACTAATATTTTTAACATTTTTATGGAAGTGGCAGAAATTAGTAATGAAGACAATTCCTATTCCCGCCGATTTATTTTTGAATCCATTGCAGATGAAAATGTCTTAATGTCGCAGCATAATTGTGTCAATTAGCATCTAATGGCGTTTGTGCGATTGACATCACATGAATAGTTTTCGTGAATTTATTTTCCCTTACTGATGATATCAGTATGACAACAGAATTCTTTATACGATTAAAGGGGTGTTTCTTTGATGTTTTATATTCAATGGATAGTTTCCATTCTGCCTGGTTCTATGTGAAATCGAGTCGGGGCGCAGAAAGGCCAATTTAAAAATTATTATCAAAGTAATATAGTTATAATGGTGTTTTTTTAATGCGGATTCTTTTAATTATTAAATATCGAGATAATATTAATACTTTACCAATCATGGCTGGTGATGTTTCTATTAGTTTCATTACGTTCAATCATGCATAAACATCAGGCAACAGTTAAAATAAAATATGAACAATTGTAAATGTTGCGCATTTTCATAAAGTAACTAAAATATTTTAAAAAGTAATCCTAAAATTAAAATAATAATATTAATAATAAGAATGTTGAATAAAAAATATTAAAATAGGAAACAATCAAACCGCTTATTAAAAAAAACCCATAATTCTTACTGTTTAGGATCACAAAATACTGAAATCTGGCAGTGTTAATATCGGTTCTTTTAAATCAAACTATTTTCATTATTTTTTTCAAAAGGAGAATTTCTAAAAATTTTGTATAAATTCAGATGAAAGATTAATTTTACTAGAATCGTATTTTTAATTAAAAAGATCCGAAACAAATGTTTCTCTAAATTAATTAAATTTTTATGCGAAACAGAAAATAATTGCCGAAATAAAAGAATAAATAATAAATAATAATTAAACTATAAGAATTAACGTAAAAGATACAAAACTTCGAATTATAGTAATTAAAATCCAATACCTCCAACTTTATCCAAATCTTTCGAATTGTTTTTGTATTTATTTGCAGACGACGATATAATTAAAATTAATGATGAAAAAACTTATTAAGAACACTTATTTTTTCATATCGTTTGCAACAATAAACTTACTAGATCTTTTTTTCTTAGCTGAAGCAACTACTATCTCTTAAAAACTATTGATTCATGTGTTAGGAAAACTTGTTTTTACTGTTTACTGGTTTTGTACCAATATGTATACACCTGCTAAAAATTTTGTGATATTTTCGCTTATTCGTATAAGCCATATCAGTCTTTGCGAGAAACGAAAGGCATTTATAATTTCGGTCACATTTGGAATAAGTATCTTGATAAATATCGTTGGGAATTTTGTGATTGGCGATTGCTCATTGTGTTCTTAATACTCTAGAAACTATTTAATTATTCTTTTGAAATAAGAACATGAAGAATACTTTTGAATAAAATTGCGAATATAAAAGAAACATTTAATATTTGTTTATTGAAAATTGGATTAGAACGACCTATAAATATAAAAAAATCAAACCATTTTAAAATTAATAAAATTTAGATTCCATTGAACTATGTTAATGTTTAATCTGCTCGATCGTTGGAATATAAGCAGCAATATGCTTTATATAATATCTTTATAGTCAATATCTACTAATTAGACATTTTATATAATTTTTTAATGATTATTTATTGTCAAGATTTTTAAAAAATGCTTCAACCCAATTTCTAGAATGTTAAAAATACCACCAATTTTTAATGAATGCAATGGACAACATTCTGATTTTGACTTGTTTCCTTTTTTCAAATACAGTAAAAGTAATTTAATCGATTGAGTTAGTTTTTTAAAACTATTTATCTAATGAAATTTCAGAGAGAATTATAGGTATAATTATTTTTAAAATTTTAATCGTTGATAAAGAATATAATAAGAGAAAAAAAAACAAGAGAAAGAAAAAAAGTTAAAAAAAAGAAAAGTATTAAAAATTATTAGAATGATATAATAGAAAAAAAAAAGGAATGAAATAATAGAAAATTTGTATGAATGAGAACACTTCTAAATTACTTCCAGAAATAAAAAAATTTGAAAAGCCGCTGTCTAAGAACTTTTGAAATTTTTTGAACGGAAAAACTTATGACTATTCAGTCAAAATGCCTTACAAAATAATTTGGTGTTGTCATTATTTTTACACGATTCTTCTTGAGTACCACTTATTACTTGTGTTATTTTCTACACTTTTTCATTTTAGGTATCTCTCCATAATTTTAAAATTTAAGAAATGCAGGTTTTAGGTAAATTTTAGAATTGATTGCGAAATAATTTTAAAATTGAATGAATCATTAACATTTAAAAAAAATTATTACTAATAGTTTAATAAAATATATTGTTATTGAACCTTTTTTTAAGAAAACCGTTTATCAATTTAAAAAGCAGTTTTAATATTATATTTTATTACACTTGGATAGGAATTAAAATGGAACCTTAACGATAGTAATTTGTGATTATCTCTGAAATCCAATTCAGAAATCTCTTTTAATTTTGTATTCCTGCGGGCTGTTCTTTTTTTCCCCTTTCTTTTTTCTATTGTTTCTTTTGTGAAAATAATTCTAAATAGAAAGAGCTGGAATTATTTAATTATTGCATTCCGTTACCAAAGAGAAGTTTACAAAACAATAGCTTGAAGAAATTGAGGAAATATATAAAATCTTAGAACAGGTTTTACATGTTAAAATAAAAACACTTCATCTTGGCTTTCAACCTTAAAATGCCTTTCCATGCAGCTAATATATGGCCATGATTTTGGCATGAAAAATTGCACATATCATTTTACCAGAAATGCTCCCTTGATATTGTAAATATTGTAATTGTATTGATTATTCTGTGGGCATTTGAAACTAGACCAATAGCCTATAGTAAACTGTCACCTTCGGACATGACTGAAACAATGAGCTGAGAGTTTTTATTTCGTAAACACAATGTGTTTTTATTAAAAAAGAAAATGACGTAATTAATATTGGCAGCTATGTGAAACAAATAAAAGAAACCTCGATAGTTAATTATGAGTTACTTTCTTGAATATTAATAAGTTAAGAAAGAATACGTGCTGAGAAAATTGATGTCTAGAAATATGCAATTTTTCTACGGTTGACTTTAGGAAAAAGAAAAAGAAAGAAAACAGATGGCTTACCTTAGGTTTCGTTTCCGGTAATGCTTTTCCTTTGTAGAGTTTTTCATCTATAACACAACACATCCGCATGGTGGAACCGTTGCAACAATTCCGTGTCATAATTTGTTCTTGAGTGAAAGAATTCCCTGTGATGGATGGCTCAGACGACTTTAGACTTCGCCTTATCTGGTTGAGGCAATATTTAATCGGTTCATTTCCTTTCAGTTCTACGTTTTCTCTATCTTTTTCATTTCACCCGTCGCATTTCTTTTTTATTCGATTTTTTTTAATAAGTCGTTGACTCATGAAGTTCAAAAGGAACAAGGGTTTCGATAATATTTTCTTATCGTTATTATATTTGTGCACCTTTTTATTGAACTTTTTTTTTCTGAAGATATTTTCATTACATTCATTACCGGCATTTCTTATGGAATATTGACCCTATCTATTTGGCTTGTTAAGAAATTTATTACGTCATTTTTCCAAGTGATTGTGTTGTCTAGTTAATTTTCTTAATCGCGTCTTTGATTGTAGCTATGAATTTGGTAATAAATTTAATCCAGATTGAAACAATATTTTTTAGATCAGGAAGAATATTATATTAAGTAGTATTAATTTATTAAGACTGCATATATAATCAACAAAAATGAGAATTAATTTTTTATTTTATTTCCTTGCTAGTAATATTTCGCTTGTAATATATGCAAATTGTGGTTTTGATTTGCTCTAAGATGTATTGTTTTTGGAACATTTTTTCATGTTTTAGATGAATATAAGGAATTGTTTTAATTAACCAAGTAATTAAATCATAATTTCGAATATAAAATCTTTGTCTATGTCACATTCTTTTAGTTTTATTGAAGCATAATTTTAAAAAATTCCAAGATGAATTTTTACATTTAAGGAATAAAGTAATTGTTTGCACAAGTGTCCAAACTGGCCATTTCGTTCTCGTAACATTCTGAGAGATATAAAAAACTAATTACACAAATGACAGCTTTTATCTAGTGCCTGGATTTCTTCCAACTCTGGCACGTTTATTTTTATATTATCTACTAGGCCAAATTAAGCATATCGAAGGAAATACATGGTTGCCAAAAACGAGTTGAAAAATCTGTTTAAAGTCTCCTTGTCGGATTTTTTAAGATGAAACTTAGAGTTAAATCAGCTGGATTTGCTGAAAGTAAAATACTTTGAAGCTGCCAAATTAGTTCCCGTGGGATTTTAAAATATTTTGGTTGCTTGTCTCGTCAGTTATGACTCCAAAGGAATTGCTCATAATTTGTCCCATCCTTTTATAAATTGAAATATTTCTCCAAAAAGAGTCGTAACATAGAATTTACATTTTCGTTTTTGTATCAAGAATGCCTATAACTTTATCTAGTAATAACTAGTATAAAAAATCTTTTTATTTCACTTCTATTCTTAAATAGGTGTTCTTTTGTCTTAAGCAGAAGACATGTTAAAGACTATGAATTATTTAAAAATAGGTTTAAATTTGCATTTCTTCTAAATGGTTGATTAAAATTAAACTAGTGCATTTATTTTTTGAAAAGTAAAAATCAATTTGATTTTTTTTGCATGAATTACAATGAAATAACCTTGGAAAAGTTGGACATTATGTACAGATCTTTTTTAAATGGAATTGTGAATTCTGGTTTAGAATTTTTATTTATTTATTTATTCGTTTGAAATTTGTTGCTGAAACATTTTTTGAAATGAATTTTTATTACTCAAATAATTTGTGTAATTAAATGTTTTTGGAAATGTGGTATGAAACTGCTTTGAATTAGGCTTAGTAATCTAAGTATTACTAATTCGAAATCAGATTCCTCCTTAAGCTCATTATTTATTTTTTCTGATGTTTATTAAATCTATCGTAGAAAACATCCTTTCGCATTTAGGTAATCTAAAAACAAGCGTCATCCTCGTAATCTAACCACGGTTAAAAAATACTGCTCCCTACACTCCTTTTGCTTTTTATTGTCAGTAAGTGTTAAAATGATTTGAAAGCATTATTTAATCTTATCAGTCGTTGACAAACTACAAAAAAAAAAAAAAAATGTGTACATTTTATTAATCAAACTATGTATGAGGCTATTGGCTAGACCTTTATATATGTTGCTAAAGTTTCATTGAGGTTACATTTTTTTTCTTCCACCTCTCCCCCAAATTTAAATTATGACCTGTTTTGTTGACTAGATTATCAAATGCTTTTTTGGTGCTGTGAGTGTCTGATATAAAATCTATCATCTTTGCCATTTTTTTTTCTGTGAGTAATAACTATCACGTGCAGAATAAGACACGTGCGAGAATTATCAGATCAAGTTTCGAAATACACGTGATTCAGAAGAATAAATTATTTTATCTTGTTACTATGTTACTGATTTTTTTAAAATCAAATTATTGGTGAGCAGAATTGTGCGATATTTTATTTAATACAGCTGCTGTATTTTGTTTGCTTATCGACACCTGTGGTATTTGAAAATATGTGGCGTAAAAATTAAAGAATTTTTAACTTTATTAAATTGAAACTATTTTATCAGTATTACTAAATTTATTCGTAATGAAGGTGTTTTCTATTCCCCCCCTTGGTAGTCTATTTTTACAAATCAAGTTGCAATTATTTGATATTTTCCCTTAGTCGGGCGCTAGCAAAAGTCGCCAAATATTGTAGAATTCTGCCAAATTTCTTAGGCAATTTTTCGCTAGCGCTCGGATAACAGAAAAGTGCCATTTATTATGTCAGGACATGATGTTATTTTAGGAAATGAGGTTTGTGGCGTCAACAAAAACTTGTAGACGAAAATTAAGTAAAACCATAGGCGAAAAATTGAAATATTTTTATCTGCACGAGCATCTCAAAAAATCAGCTTTTAATAACGCGTTGCCATTACATTTTTATGTTTTGAAAATATTTTTTTTTTACAAAACTCTTTCCATTATTTAATCTTTTATTATCATGTCAGGACATGATATTGTTCTTGGGATGAGGGTTTTTTTGCGTCAACAAAAATCTGTTGGCGAAAAATAAAAATATTACTATCTGCGCTAGCATCTCAAAAAATAAGCTTTTAATAACGTGATGCCCTTGCATTTAGAAAGCTCTGATTTTTTTAAAAATAAGTTAATGACTACAGCAAATAAAACCGAGAAAAATGAAATTTTGAGCATGTGATTATATGAAATAAATAGGAAATGGGATTTAAAAAAAAAACAATCAATGCGAGGAAAAGTGTGTTGGATCGTTTGGATACTAAAGTGACTCATTCAATGAAAATGAATAAAAATATAATTCAACTCGCTGGAGCACGTGGTACTTGGCCGTTCAAGAAATGATGTTCTGACATGATACATTGAAATATGCAGAGGAGATTTCATTTTAATCTTTATTATTATTATTGTGCAAATCTTGGAAGTATTGCAAACAAAACTGCAAGTTATTGACACGAAATGCTTAATTTCTGTAATGATCAGTTTCTTAGCCCTATTTGACTAACCAAACAGAGTTATTGACCAATGTAACATTGTTTGGCAAGAATATTGCACTTCGCTGTCAGATTATCTTCGATTTGTTTTGATATTTGAAAAGCTATACAAAGCATTATTTTTTGATGATTTCGGAAGTTTTTCTATCTTGAAGATATTATTCTTGTTGTGAAAGATAGAAATGCTGCTTAGTTATGTATTTTTTTATACTCGATTTTGCGTGTCTCAGCAATAGGAATAAAGGACACTTCATACAAAAATGTGATTCAGCTGTCCTTAGATAAGTGTTGTTTTTCAAATCTGGAATGATAAATATTATTTTTGAAAGAGAAATTTTTTATATTGAAACAATTCTTAGTATTTAAGAGTGTGTTTTGAAAGTGCGGTCAATTTAAAACGCCAAACTTTGAGCTGGAGCTTAAAAAAGTTTGGGTTGAAGAATTGAGAAAGATGAAAATTTTATTTCTGTGTGTGATTTCGCCGCAACACTACTAGCATGTATTAAGTTTATTCATGTTTTAACTAATGCAATTTCTTTATTGTAATTATAATTTTAGTAATTTCTAATTAATATACGATTCAAAAATTATTTCCTAACCACTTCATTTTTGTCTTCACTATAAATTTTGAGTTGTGCGTGCTATTCTTTTTTTTTTTTCCTACTTAACAAAAATTCTATTGGCGAATTCTTTTCAAAACTATAAGCTCGGAATATTTTCACAGGGCCTCTCTTTCCTCCTCCTTCTGTCTGTCTGTCTGCCTACACGATTGCCTGTGCTGCAATCGCCGTGGTTTTGGCAAAGAAATCTTGATAAAAGCTTAACATTTTAGACCATTTTCTTGAAAGTATGAAAAGTAGCCCATACGAACGCATATAATTTAAAGTATATCTAAAGATTTAAAAAAAAACACCTTTCCTTCTCATTTTTGAGATTTTTTAAATAAATAATTATATTTTGCCTGATGAATCTTTAATTTGAAACCAATAGGTAACCCAAGGAATATTGTCAACAAAATAAATTGAATTCATAAAAAAAATTTAAATCTTGTGAACGAATAAATTTTTTAAAATATAAAAAGTTTTTCAAAAAAATATTTAATAAGAAATCATTTACGTCTTTTGAATACAGTACGAATTATTGAATCACAAAATTAAAATTGATTTCACGTTACTGGTCTTAACATTTTATAAAATTGTAAAATACAATATTATACATATTATATAAAGTTTTAAATTTTATTGCTTTTTGATAATACTTCAAAAAAAGCAGTGTATTAAATTAACAATTAAAGTTATAGGTAATGAGTAAGTGTTTGAAGCTAATAATTGTAAGCAGATAGTGTTGTATTTGATGGGAAAGATATTGGTGTTTTATTATGTACTTATGTATGTATTATGTACTGTCAAACCTCAGTATCAACAGTATGGTTCAGCTAAACCAAGAATCAACACAACCTCAAGCTTATGTAAAAGTATTTTGAAAATATTATTTGCAATTCCTTTATTGTAGTCGTGGAGTAATGATTGATATTAAAATAAATAACTCAGGTAGTTTGGTTTGTTTTTAGCATGTCAGAACATGATGTTGTTTTTGGAATGAGGTTTTTGGCTTCTACAAAAATCCATAGGCGAAAAATTAAAATGTTATTATCTGCACGAGCATCCCAAAAAATTCAGTTTTTAATAACGCGTTGATATCGCATTTACAAAAGCTCCGATTAAAAAAAAAATAAGTTGACTACAGCAAATAAAGCCTAGAACATTGTAATTTTGAGCACGTGATGATATGAAATAAAATAAATAGGAAACATTTTTTTAAACAATAAATGCGAGGCATAGATTTTTTGGATGGTTTGCAAATACTAAAGTGACTCAATCGACGAAACCATTAAAATGAATAAAAACATAATTTAACTCGCACGAGCACGTGATGCTTGGCCGCTCAAGAAATGATGTTCTGACATGATGCATTGAAATTTGCATTCCAGATTTCATTTCTTCTTTTTTTTAAAAAAAAAAAAAAATTAACTTAAACCAACGAGTTGAGAGCCTGCATTAAAGGAAAATGCACTTGAATACCAATTAGTATTTTTAGCATTGATATTAATGGCAATAGACAACCATATGCCTATATCTATTCGCTGACATAATTCGATGTTTGTGTAAATTAGTTTTACCAACGAAATTTTAATGTTAGTTGTTTGTGTCTTAGTAATCAACATGTATATGTATTTTACTGGAATGTCCTTAATAGATTAATTATCTTGCATTTTTTTATTATTCCTACTCATTCGTACAGGAGAATAATATATTACGTCAAATCTACCATTAATCTTGATATTTGCAATGCTATTTATCATCTAGATAATTCATCTTAAAAGAAAAAAACCGATCCGGAATTCCCATGGGTAAACAACAGAGATTTTTAAACCAGTTCAGAAACAACCGGTCTTAAGGAAGTTTATTTTGAAAAATGGTAGTCAACTAGAGGGATATGTTTTAATCAAATGCAATATATCTGAAAATACAGATCATAATCAAATAACTTTAATAAGAACACAAAAACGTATGAATTTTAATTACTTTTGTTAATTTTCATTAATTTAAAATTAAAATTTGCTTCAAAAATAAGAAACTTATCTAGATTTTAATATGGCGTTTTTAAGTATCTTTTCCTCAAACTATTTACTAAAAAATATCGAAAGAAATTGCACTAAGCCATATTTACAAAACTTTCAAATTTAAATAAATAATTATATCAATTTTATATCCATGTCATTTATTTTCTATAATTTCTGATTTTAATAAATTTTTTAAAACATTTTTATGTGTACTTTGGCAACAATACTTTTCAATGTGTTTCAGTTTTTTGAATTTGTATTCAAACGCGCTGTAACGATAATTGAATGTATTTTGCAAAGATGCATAAATAATATTTTCGCAAAATATTCGAATTATATAGATTGATTGATTTTCTATAGTTTATGATTGATTGATTTTCTATAGTTTATTGATTGATTTTTCGATAGTTTATAATACGCATAATATTATGCTTTTATTATTAGTAGTATTATTATTAAACGTAAAAAAAGTGAAATATGCATGGATAAATTTTAAAAGATTATCATGTATCAAAGTTTGTCTAAAAATTCAAATCGCCTTTAAAAATAAGGCCAAATGTAATTACTACAACTGAAGGTACTGTTATCAGATTAAATTTTCTGATCTCTTTTGTCCCCTTTTTTCTTTTGGTATTTCCCGAGAACGCCCTATTTTCTGTATGGACGGAATCTACTTAATTTTAAATCCCAATGTGTCATTGTAGTGGTGAGTTAATATTATCTTACTCCAGTAGCAGTAATATTATGTAACCTCCATCGTGCTTCCTGCATAATTAACCGCAAATATTTATTATTTTTAGAAGATGAATTATACAAACGGTATCTGCGCAATATACTGATCCCGGACACACTCCCAGATGTAACGGTAACTGTGAATGAATGATGTCGGAAGGTCAAACCCAGCTGGCCACTCATTATCTCGCCATCTTACAACTCATTTCCCCTCTCTGACCACGTGCTCCACGTTTACCTAGAGAGAAGACGTCATTCGCGACGTCATCTCGTCGTGGGTGTCACGTGGCGCATCGCCATCTTCTGTCGAATCCATTTATGGACGGTGTGATGTGTAGGGGGAACGCGAAGGCTTCCTTATTTTTTTTTTCTTCTGTTTTTGAAATGAAAAGTTTTACACGGACCATATTAACTTTCTTAGTTACTCGACTGGGCTATACATAGATTTATCTATCAGTCAAGCCTACTTGATAGTTTCCACGTCTCGAAGCGGTTTTTACAGCTTTGTGAAGGTTGTTTAGTTTTGAGTTCTGTGTCATCATCACTGGTGGGTTGTGAGCGTAAGCGCTCCTAGAAGTTAATTTTTCTTTTATTTATTGAAGGTTCTTCACCCTTTATATATAAAAATATATAATGCCAATGTTTCGATTATTGCAAACATGGCTTATTTGCCATAAATAACTAGTGTGGTGGGATGTTCGGGGGCTCTAATAAAATAGGTTTTGTGTAGCAATTATTATTATAAAAAAGGTACGTTACACACAACACAAGATAATTTCAAAAATTACACAAAGAGAAGTTAGAGATGTGTTCATGACCGTTGCTTGGGCTTCACTGGCGTTTTCGCTGTTTGCGCTCACCAGTCTTGGTGGCGCAGCAGTTCCGGTTACAGTTAATCCGGTTAAGTTAATAGTGGCTGCTACAATAGTTTATATTGGTGGTGTAGATGGTGAAGATGGTGTAGCAATTGATATATTTTTTTTTAAATATCGCTTTTAAAGATTTTGGCAGTCGTTTTATTCCTTTAATGGAGAAACTGTTTAGTGTTTTTGTTCTGTACAGGATTCCTTTAAATTTCTATTGTTTTTAACTAGTCAACTTGTTCACAGGAAGCATTGTTTGTATTCGATTTCTGAAAAATTGGTTAGATATAAATAATTTATGTTTATGATTCCACGAAATTGTTTGGCATGAAAGCCGTGTTCTTATAAATTATCTTACATATGTTCTTCTACTCATTATACACATAAACATTTTCAAACGCTTCCATCCTAGTTCCATAGAGTTGCTAAAAACGTTAATGTGCAACTCAATCATTTTTTTTAAATTTCACAGTATTGATTTTTTTTCTATTCTTTTCGTCATGTAAATTGCACAAATATAAAAAAATATTTCCGTTCTTCTTTCAATAATGGAAGGAAATTATGCACAAAAAGATGGAAGGAATGTCGGAATTTGAAAAAAATCGCTCTACTGTTAAATAATTTAATTATTCAAAAGTAAATTTTGAAATGGGGTAAAATTTATTTTTATACCATTATGTTAGTTAAGCGCATTAAGTTATCGTAGAAGAAGCAAAAATTCAATACAATTTAATTTTTAAAAAAAATTTCAAAAAAATCCCATTATTTTTTCCTAGGTATAATGTTTCAAATTGGATTTCTGTAGATCAAGCGGTCTGGTCTGCAAAGCACCAACATACACACTATATACATTCATTTCTATTATTAGTAGTGATCATCATAGTCCAAGCTCTGCTAATTAGTCAGGCATCATTATTTAAACAAAGTCATCATTATTTCGTTTTGTAGGACTGGAGACTTTAATTTCAAAATAGAATGATTATCTACAAGTCGGCACTAACCAATGCACTAAATTTTGAAATATTTCTCTTAACGCAACCAGAGACCTTAAAAATGACTTTTTGCATTTTCAAACTCAGCAATTTGAAATTTTAGAGACATTAAAAATAACACTATGGGAGATTGAACCCAATTTTTTTAAAATTTTATTAATTTTAAAACTCATATTAATTTATTTATGAGTTAGGGGGATTAATATAATATAAGATTAGCCATAAATAACGTTTAGGAAAAATGTTCCAGGTGCTCCAAATTTGTACGAAAGCGCTCCAATTTTTATTGTTACAAAATGTGGGATTAAACTTGAAATTTGAGTACGAAATATCAAAATTAACCAATGTAATAGCTCATAACTACTGATTTCTTTAAAAAGTTTAAGTAGTTTTTAATTATTATGTTGATTAATTTTGATATTATGGCTATATTAATCCCTCTAACTCATAAATAAATTAATATGATGCTTTAAAATTTTGGGTGTTATCTGCCATAGTGTTACTTTTAATGAGTGTGAAATTTTTAATTGGAAATTACAAAAAAATCAATTTAAAGGTCTCTGGTTGCCTTAAATGTGATTTCATTCTTTTGTCACCAATTCGAAAGCCGTGAGAAATGCATAATGCCACCGGGGCTCTTTTTCTGTTCTCAGCGCTTTCTCCTTTTTCCTCTTTAATGATGCTTCGTTTATTACTTCTGAACGGTTTCGCTGATTGGGAATCTGTCGGGATGGATTATTAAAACAAGATTTACAGTTGTTATTGATTGAGATTGCTGTTTAACATTCGCCGTAGGTGAGAAAGGATCAATTAATTTGGCGTCATTTCTCTCTTTAGGTTAATACAGAAAAGAATACTGGGAGAGTATTTATAATTTTCGAAGAATGCATTCAGTGATAATTGGCGAGATCTTTGACAAGCCGTGATTTATTGATTTGAATGAAAGATTTTCGCAAATTGCCCTGGTTGAGTTGCGTAATTGTCAGCACTCTTGCTTTGGAGAATTATAATTTTAAGAAGCGATTATCATAATAAGGTTATTTCACAAATTGATTTTAGTTACCAAATTAAGTTCTTGATTTTTTTTCTTTTCTTTTTTTTTCTAAGTGGTCATTTTTATCACCATAATATGAATTTGATCTATGATAATAGATTAATATTGTATATCAGATATACAATCTGATCTTGGATAATGAAGATCGTTTTGCTGTTTTATATGAGCGTTTGAAAACCAGTCAACTGAAAAAAATTTGTGCGGATCAATCCATTTATCAATACCACATGACAAGCATAAAATAGACATATTTTTTAACATGTGATTGCACAATGTGGTATGCTCTTGTATAGAGAAACGTTCTCTTTTATCAATTTCTACTATTAGTTCACTCTCTCCCTATATATATATATATATATATATATAATGATATTTTAAAGTTAAATTAAACATTAATTAATTTCCAAACTTTAATTCAGCCCATAGTAACATCGTTCTAAAATATTCTCTTATTTCCTGATCCTTTTCACTTGTTCTACTTAATTAATTCAACAGAAACTTTGTAAAATTACTGAATCAGCTAAAAAAAACGACTATTTGCCACACTCCGAGTAAAGGGATAAAAATTATCCAACTTAGCACATTCCTTTAATAGATCCCTATGATTCACGAATTGCACGTATGATTGACATGCATCAAAGATCCCTATTAAAATCTAAAAGTATATATTCATGGGGATAAAACTTTCATAAGCTTTTTGTCATTCCGTTTTGTGTCGTTCTGTGTTATGCTCGTCGCTTTTGCTTGTACGTAATGCCTGCTTCACGTGATGGAATAAAACGAACTCAAAAATTTGAAGTGTCAACAAATAAATGACACACACGCACACACAATTGTCGTTGAATAAACTCATCATAGCGCAAAAAGTTATACTTTTTCCATGACGAGTATACTCGTCAAAAACTGTTAATAACTCGCGTTTCTTTCGTACCTAAAATGCGTAGGAGTTCCAATTTGAGTCTAAGGTTTTCATAATTTTGAAAAAAGAAAAAAAAAATGAGAAGACGATACATTAATGAATGATAAATGGGAAGAAAGTAAATTTAAAAACCTGTATTCAGCAAATCTCTCTTTCTCAAAATAATTCTGGAGAATATAAAAGAATACGTGCCATTATGTCAACGACTTCGATTTGACAGAATGTAAATGGCTAAGAGGCTTTACCAAGGAATAAAAAGAAAATAACCCCAAAAGATTGATATCGTTTGTTTTCTTAATCACTGTCATTTTAAGAAAGGATTGGACTGAATTTTCTATAAATATGCATTTTAACATAATACTGTCGTGATCCCGTTTATTTGCATTGTTTATTTTATATCTGAAATCTTTTCACTGCTCATCAGGATTGCTTTTTTTCCCCTCATGTCTCCGTGGGTATCTTCCAAAGTTAAATGAAGGTAGGCAAAGAGGTCATCTCGAGGTGCATTGGAGGACGCGTTCGCTCTTGACGAGGACCAAATGGTGGGTGGAGGATATTCGAAGGACGGGTGATTGAATCTATGGCGAAATTGCATATTTGCCGTTTTCTGTCGATTCACGCTGTCGATTGTGTAATTCATTTCACACTGTGTAAACAATGAATTTGATTCTCTTAGGCGTGCTGTGTTTTACTTCCTACCGGATACTGAGTTTCACCTTGCTTTTCTGATGGACTGTCGTGTTTCATTCTGTGTTACGAGATGAAACATAGGCAAATATTGCCTTATTGACCCATCATCAAGGCAGTGAACATAGCTATATCCCTTATTATCGGACGTCTTCTATACATAGTATAAAATAAAGTGACGCTAAGTCTATATGAAATTTAGTAGTCATACAACCAAAGTTGTACATGTTAAAAAAAAATTTGTTTGTCTCATGTATAACAATAGGTTACATTTCTACCTTGAAACTCCAAATCATTTTTATCGTTTCTTGAAATATTTAATCTCAGAATTTATTTTGATTGCTAAAATGTAAATAAGTAGAATTTTGATCAATATCTGTTTCATTTCAACCGGTATAAAAATAAGTAAAGTTTCAATATTGATGAAGAGTCACTAATAGGCAAAAAAGTGTCTATTAAGTGTCACTTAATAATATTGGATGAATAATATTTGAAAATTTCATTTTTGAGATATTAACTTAATCATGGATTAATATATATGAAATATTGTATCGTATTTTTGTGCATATTAAACTCAAATATCATAATTTTTCGATAATTATAAATTTTTATCCAATAAAATTTGGAGTTGTTGTGTATGTGATTTAGTAATATTGCATCAAACAATCGTATATTGATTGTTTGTTTTAAAATGTTTGTATATTTTGGCATCCTTTTTTTTTTCCTTTCTCTCTCCTCTACATTCATTCTTTCATTACAATATTCTGAATTAAAATTTAGAATATCTCTTCATATATACATAATATAAAATGAAGTCTCTTGAAAGCGGTCTGTATGTTGGGACCACAAAAACTCGAGAAATAGTGAACGGATATTGGAGGTATTTATACCATTTTGTGGAGCATTTACTGGGAAAGGTTTTAGTACTCTAAAATCACATCAAAATAAAAAGGGGAAGTTTTATCATTGTGATTTTAATTTTATCCGCCCATACACGAAAACCGGAAACTTTCGCATGTGCAAGTAGCAAGAACTATGGTATGCATATCATATCAAAGAAAAACAATTAGCAAAAAATATAAATTTACTTAAACAACAATATCTAAAAGAACATTGTATCTAGAGAGCGCCTAGAACACAAATGAAATGAACAAAATTGGCAAAAATTTGAAAACAAAAGGAGAAATAATAATAATAATACAATGAATCCGGCCTGAAGACTTTTTCAAGGGTCACCCTCAGGCAGGGATTCAAGTCAGGGATTTTTTCTGTGAGAAATCGGACAATAAGTCAAAAATCGATTTCTCGTATGGTATGCATATGCGATACATTTCTTTGTTTACATCTGATTTTGAACAGTGATTCAAATATTCTTATGCCCCCAAAATTAGAGAATTTAATCTTGGCCGAAAGAGGAAAGAAACGCTCAGTGAGCGAATACCAAAGAAATAATGTACACACTTAGGGAAAAAGATTTTTCATTTTTATTTAGTTATTTATTTATTTTTATTTTTTATTTATTTATTTTATTTTTATTTTATTTTATTTATTTATTTTTGATGAACGAAATTACGATTTTCCTTTAAATAGCATTGCAACTGAATTGCGGCGACAGAATGAATCTCCTGAGGAACGAAATGTTCGCCTGTGTTCTGTCCATATCATAGTTTTACCTTTGAAACAGTCAACAGAACAATGACCTGACCGTGTGCCGAGCCCGGGACACCCGGGAAGACGCGCTACCTGTGTACCAAGAAACACGGCGATGTATTTATTTTTTAATACATATGCTTAACAAATTTTATTACTGTAACTGAATAATTCGCAAAAATGCTTAACTGAGTCCACAGTCCCCTTAAAATTAAATTGTATTGTTTTAAACGCATCACGAGGTTCGTCTTTAACCCCTTTTCTCTCGAGTTCCTTAGTGCTCGTGATCAACGTCGCTCCGAGTTAGCTTTCTTGCTAACATCGCGGAAATTATGCTAATCGCCTCCCCATTGTTGCTTTTCCTGTGCGGAGCCCGACCTTCGAACGCAATCTCGTTCCATCGGTCCTAAGCTCTCCCTGCTGAACACGCGTCTGATAAAAATCGAGCTCTTTAATCATAAATCACTGAAATAATTCACTTGCGGAGATAAAAATCAGTTATTCTTTTTTTTCTTTCGTTCTAAAAGGGGAGTTTGCTTTTGTGCGCAATCTGAGCGATGTTCCAACCTCTCTCAGCAGCCTCGTCAAAAGATTGCGCACCGCGCTGATCAAAGTCCTGCGATCGATATAGAGCAGATTTACGTCAATCCTTTTTGCTGGATATCCGATTAAAAAGAAGAGAGAAAAAATTAGCCGATTATTTTATGGAAGTGGTTACGAAATTGTATCTTTTTAATGTTATCATAAAGATTTGACCTTGCGGTCCGTATTTGTCTATGCACTTTTTAACTGAATGGATTTTATTTAAACTTTTTATGCTGGAGTTCTGTTAACTCTACAATTCATTTGGGCTACACTTCTTTATTTCCATTTATATGCTTCGCTTGACAGTTCCAAAGGACAACAATGAGTCTTTGGAATCCTTTTTTAAATGGTTTATATATGTGTGTGTGTGTGCGCGCGCGCGTGCGTGTGTATGTCTGTGTGCATGCGTGGTATGTATGTATGTGTGTGAGTGTGCTTGTGTATGTGTGTGAGTGTATGCGTGTGTATGTATGCGTGTGTATGTATGTGTGTGAGTGTATGCGTGTGTGTGTATGCTTGTGAGTGTATGCGTGTGAGTGTATGCGTGTGTGCATATGTATGTATGTGTGTACATATGTATGTGCGTATGTATGTATGTATGTACATATGTATGTATGTATGTACGAGGCATATTCGGAAAGTAAGTACCGTTTTTTAATAAATAGAACAAAACATTTTTTTTCAAACAAATTTTATTATTACATGAAAGACCAAACCTTAAACTATTTTTCTACGTAGTTTCCACCAATGTTCAAACACTTGTCGTAGCGAGTGACGAGTTTTCCTATGCCTTCCTCGTAGAAACTTGCCGCCAACGATGATAAACACGACTGCACGGCATTTTTAACCTCCTCGTCGGATCCATAGCGCTTACCACCTAACTCATGCTTCAAATGCAAAAACAGGTGGTAGTCAGATGGTGCCAAGTCCGGGCTGTACGGCGGGTGGTCAAACTGCTCCCAACCAAACTGTTGGATCAGTGTTTGAGTGGCTCCAGCAGTATGGGGCCGAGCATTGTCATGGAGCAACACGATTCCTTTACTCAGCATTCCTCTGCGTTTGTTCTGAATTGCTCGCCGTACTTTTTTTAAGGTTTCACAATATCGTGCGGCATTAACTGTTTCACCTCTGGGGAGAAATTCTGTGAGCAAAACCCCTTTCCTATCCCAGAACACAGTGCACATGATTTTTTGTGCTGACATTGTCGTTTTGAACTTTTGTTTTTTTGGTGATTGTGTGTGCCTCCACTCCATTGATTGTTGTTTGGATTCAGGCGTAAAATGACGAACCCAAGTTTCATCACCAGTCACAATTTGTCTTAAAAAGTCCTCACCCTCATTACTGTACCGTGTGAGAAATGTCAAAGCACTGCCAAGTCGCTTGGTTTTGTGACCATCAGTAAGCATTTTCGGAACCCATCGAGAACACAGCTTGTGATAGCCTAATTTGTCAACAACAATTCCGTACAACACAGTACGTGAAATTTGTGGAAATTCGTCTGAAAGTATCGTTATTGTGAATCGTCTGTTCTCTTTGATTTTTTCATCAACTTTCCGTATCAGATCGTCATTGACAAGAGAACGCCGACCACTCCGAGCCTCATCGTGAACATTTTTTCGACCTTCATTAAACATTCTAACCCACTTCCGCACCATTCCATCACTCATCGCGTTTTCACCATACACTTCTTTAATTTCACGGTAAATTTCAGCCGGTTTCACATTTTTTGCGTTTAAAAAACGGATAACAGAACGAATCTCACAGTCGGCGGGATCAGTAATTGTCTTAAACATTTTAAACAAGCACAGCGAACTGGAAACACAACCTACAGCGTCCAAAATGGCGTCAGTTGAGAGTCAGTGAACAAGGAAGACTAGTGCGCATGCGCAGAACGCCGATCGCAGTGCTGCAGCGGCAGTATAATGAAACGGTACTTACTTTCCGAATATGCCTCGTATGTATGTATGTATGTATATATGTACGTATGTATGTGCATATGAATGTGTGTGTATGTATATGTATAAATATTTGTAGAAAAGACTGATATATGCCAATAGCGATACTAGTAGTACATTTAAACAGAGAATTAGGAAAAATATCGTGTTTGCTATTGTGTGAATAGTTCTGTTCATTAAAAGTATTGTCAATATTGTTTGCATTGTAATAAATATGTTGACAGAAAATAGTTTATTTTTATTGCAGGGTTATTTTATTGTGATTTGTATCATTTGGATATTATTTAAGTTCATTATGTAGCCATTTGGCTTATTTATTTATTTTTTTAATTTCACGGGAAAAAGGTATTTAAATGTTTTTAATAATTTTCCTGAATTATATGCAGTTATGTAGAACGTGTATTTCGCAAAGTAATACGAATAAGTCGTGCTTTCTGATATATATTAATTGCCTATAAAAAATGATCACTTTAATTCATAAATTCGACTGTATTCTAATATGGTTTATATATAAAGATAGCATATATTAGACATTATATAGACTATAAATCATGTTGCTATATTTTTTTAGTTTGAATCCCTACATGTTAGGGCATGAGAGATGAGGAAAGGGTCATAAGAAAAAAAAGTATATAATAAAATTGCTGCTTGTGATTGACCCTTTTTTTTTAACACTTGCATAATATTTGAAAAAAGAGATAAGGAAAGAGACTAATTAAGCTCTCAGATTAACCGAGAAGATATGCAATTTTTATTACTGTTCGATAAATCGAAATTATATTCATAAAATTAAAATAAAACAAAAATTACAAAACTTGCATTTTTCACTTGGAGATAGATATTGGGTAAGAAGGTGGTAAAAGTTATTATTCTGTCTCTCTCTTTTGGCATAATTTTAGGTAAAAGATGAAAATATATTGATGCATCAAATATTATGAGCAGAAGTAAACTTCATTTCATGACGAAATACGGTCATACACTGATAACCTTAAAAACAAGGCAAGTTTCAAGTAACTTTCTAATGTTATAATCCGTAAAACATTTTTGATAAATTCACTAAACACCCATAACAGTCCACAGGTAACCATAACTGTAACAGAATGAGATGGTTTATTTTATCATGTCAGAACATGTTGTTTTTGGGATGAGGTTTTTGGTGTCAACAAAAATCCGAAGGCGAAAAACGGTAATTTTATTATCTGCACGGCAAGTAAAATAATAATAATAATAATAATAATAATAATAATCAGCTTTTAATAACGCGTTGCCATCCTATTTACAAAAGCTCTGATTTTTTTTAAAAAAAGTTAACGACTACAACAAATAAAACCTAGAAAAATGCCATTTTGAGCCCGTGATTATATGAAATGAAATAAACAGGAAATGGGATATTTCTTTAAACAATCAATGCGAGACAAAGGTTTTTTTTTTTATCGTTTGCAGTACTAAAGTGACTCATTCGTTGAAACAAATAAAATGAATAAAAAATCCAATTTAACTCGCCCGAGCACGTGGTGCTTGGCCGTTTAAGAAATTCCATTTTAATCTTTAACAATCAAAATTGAAAAATAAATAAAAACATTTACAGAATGGTAAAAAGATGTAAATTAATTTTTCAAAGAAATTCAACTTTTATAGCATTAATAGTAACTTTTAAAGCAATAAATAGGTCTCTTTGTTTTAGATGAGCAATTATGCATCAGATTACTTTTCCTAATGCAAAGGGTTAAATTCTGAACAAAATCTGTTAAATGTTAACCATTTGACGTCCTTTATTTTCGCATTCTTCTGGACTGATAAACATAACGACTTAAATTAATGAAATTCCGTATATGTTGCAACAGCATTTGTAATTTTGTCTTCAATTATGGTTTCATCTAAATTCACATTCTCGAGATAACTTCAGTGAAGTATACGCAATAATTTCAATAGATTAATGCCGTACAAAGCGTTCGCGAGCTTACCTACGATCCGCGATTTTCTATGGGAGGATATAAGATCTCTAAATCAGAGTATGCGAGAGAGTTTCAGGGAGACCACTCCCTTTTGGTTGGTATGGGCGTCCATTTTGTAAGAAGAGAACTGTTGAAATTATATATTTTATTCTTATCACTAAATAACCTCGCAAGTATTCTGAGCGGGCAAAGGAAGGGGGAAAAGTGCATATTTACTTTTGTTTACTTTCACCTTCTCGGTTTCCCCATACCCGAGATTCCTTTACCTGTGCTAACCTATATAAAACCGCTCACCTACAAAACAACCGGAGTCTGTAGGCATTCTTTCCCGAACAATCGCTGAGCTGCATAACAAAAAGGGTGTGGGGAAGCGATTAAAGATATCCCTGAAGAATAGGCAGCATTGAACAGAAGCCAATATTCTTTCATCGTTTCTTAACTAACCGTTTAGTAGTTATGAGGTAATAGCCTTCCGCGTTCCGTTCGCTTGAATGCATTCTTCTCTGACGTATGTGTGAAGGGGAGGGGTAGAGAGAAGCTTGCGATTTTTTTTTTCCATCTTTCCGTAGATTTCACTTTGAATTCTATGTTTTCCACAGATTTAGGAATTTCGATTGTTAAAAGATGTGAAATGACTTTTAAATTCATTGCAGAAATCTAAGAAAGTAATTATTCCAAAGCTTTCTCGTGTAGTCTCCAAAGCCATGTCTTAATTAGGGTCAAAACCCTGTCTTAATGAGGTTAATTAATTAAGGTTGCGTGTATTTGCTGCGACTCCTATTATTGTAAAAGTAATTTTATTTGCACCTTAACTAAAGAAATTAAACATTTGATTTTTTTTGTGAACTTCACCGAAGAGCGTTCCGAAGTGGAAGGGAAATAGTTTTTTAAGAGGCTTCGCGCATCAATACCCGGCTGATGAGCGGCGCACCAATTGCGTCACACATAGCCTTAACGAAGTCCGTAGTTGACAGATATTTGATATGATTTATGATATAGGATTCATGATAGGTATATGGAATTGATGATATAGGATT
>JAOUZG010006873.1:38117-68874 GCA_026289955.1 Argiope argentata
ATATAGAATGAACGACATACTTTTTTGCACGATTTTGTGTACGATTCCGCAAACAGATGATCTCGGGTTCAAGATTTGAATCAATCATTGCGAACTGTGGCATTTTAAATCCTTGTAGTCTGAGCATGTTTCAAAATTCCAAGGTTATAGCCATCGGAAGTTTTTAAAGTGAAACATAAATCGACTTTTCACGTTCATATTTAACTTTTTTTTTACGGGTAGATTAAATAATTTTATGACTCCATTATAGTTTCATTTGATGTAGGTAATATTTTTTAAACCTTCATATGAGGGAAATTAAGTTGTTGAATTAAGTGTTATTCAGACTTTAGTGATTCTGATCAAACTCTCTCTTTTAATAGGTGATAGTAAAAATTCATTGAAGTCGGAGAAACATGCGTCATAAAAACATAAACATACTTAATTTACTTTTTTACATCATGTGAACTGCGGTAATAATTAAAGCAATTTCGTGGTAGAAATTTGGTTTTACGTGATTGAAAACAATTTTAACGCTTTTGTTGTGTTGCCAAAACAACGCACACAAACATCCTTCAGGATTTTACATAGCTATTAAAATGATTCTTTTATTTTTCCACCTCGTTATATGGATGCGTACTTTGTTAGCTTAAAATTCTGTTCATGTAATTCTCTGTAACCTTGACCATTTGTAATATCTTTTGTTACACAACATGAAATCTTGTACGAAAACACCTGATTCTTTTCTGTTTTGAATAGCATAGTATTGTTTAATAAGTTGGAAAGCAGTGTTTTCTGGCAATGAATCGTTTTTTAACTACAAAATGAATTTGAATAGCATATAAATCATTCCTCGGAATTTTACCACGTATGAATAAAATTGTGAATATCATACAGGATTGCATCTTTGCAAAGAGGCGAAGAAATTCTTACTGTTCTTCTTTCTTATACCTAGAAGATATACAATGCCCATTCTATGATGGGTAAATCTAATGTTTACAATTTAATTGAGAATTCCCTGATGTTTAAACTTCAAGGAATTTACAATAACAGTTTCTAATGTGAAGTAGGAAAACAAGGAAGAAAATAACAAAAATTGGAATCAACCCTGGTTGAAGAAGTTTCTTTAAATCTAAACATTTCATTATTTATAATATTACCTACCTTCATATTAAGGAAGTGAATAACAATTTTGTATCGAAATTTCTTTGCATATTAAATAAATCCACATTCTGTATATTGAAGTCTCAGTTGTGGCTTTTAAGTCTTCTAACTGCTTATCATGTGATTTTCTCTGAATTAAAAGTCAAGGTTTCCTCACCCTACCTCCACGCACGCCCATTCCGCAATTTCGGCGAGTTTCTGATACTATTCGATTTAAATTATTTCATGCTATATTATAAGGTTGCATACAACAGTTAGCGTCTTTGTGGCATGTTTGCAAGCCTTAATAATGATATTTTTATTTTTTCAATTATAAGGTACTTAAACTCCTTTTTCATTGACTTAATTCATTCTTCATATCCTACTATTAATTCACACTCTCCCTATATATATCTTGTTCCAATTTTCAGTCGTTATTGAAATACTTTTTAATCATTCAATCAAGTTCAAATGCATTTTTTAAAAACTTGTAGTGGATGACACTTGACGTTAATGCAGTTTTTAAAAAAATTAATTTATTAGTTAAACTTAATTAATTTTTAATACTTTAAATAGACAGTTTGTAATGAAAATGGAAATTAACAAGCAGTGGCTCAATTGATAAAATGCACGGATTTCGGTAATTTTCACGTGGCGGTGAAGAATGCGAGTTCAATTCTTGCGAAAATCAATAATTGTTTAATAAATCATTTACATTAATTGTAATTATTTAATAGAAAGTAACTAAAATAAAATATTTTTTTGTTAATCTAAATAGGAATTGACTTTAAAAAGTTTTAAAAAAATATTACTTGTTTCTTTTAGTGTCTGATTGCTAACAATTAATAAAATCACTAATCACGCCATGGACTGTTATGCTACAGTTAAAATGATGAGTTTTAACTTGATCATGTTTATAGGCTTGCATATTACTTGTGAATTCCGTATTTCATTCATTCATCCACAGATCGTAGAGTTCACATCTCCACACATACGAAGAGTCTTCGGCTGACGGGTTCAAACTTCGCAGCCCAATGAGGTGAGAATCCAACGCCCTACCAACCAGGCTTTACCATGAATTTTGTATTTTTGCCGAATCTATCATGTGTATATATGTATTTGGTCGCTTTTTTTACCGGCCGATTCACATGGATCTATCTAGTCGCATAATCACGCGTCGAATTTCCTTGGTTTAAACATTTCCTTGTGGATAATTGCGTTTAACAATCTTGCGAAAGTACAGACAGATAACCTTTCAGCAGATTTGATCAAAAATGTGATTAGAATCTACATTCTTGATATCGCACCTGCATCTGTTGTTGTTACTAATGGTCCTTGCCATGGACTAGCTCGCTGATGTATCAGCGAATTCAAGCCTTGTCAGCGTCTCTTGTTTTGTTGTAGTGCCAACTAAGGACAAAAGTACGACTTGGCTACTCACTCATCGCATTCACGTGCACACATCCTTTTTACAAAGGGTGCACAATTGCACACTTAACAGATAAAACACAGAAGAACAACCGTGCCCTAACCGGGATTCCAACTCTGTGTGCCAGGACAGCGACACACACCCGTATCTACATCTTCATATCATACATACCTTACACCTTGTATGATACCTCGAACTTTATTTCTATAGTTCATTTTGTTTTGAAGTTATTGCGTTTAATTATGCTTGAAGGCTCCACAGATTTCCTCTGAATGGATTTTGTCCAAAATTTGATAGAAATCTCTAATTATAGTAATCAGAAGCCCATATCCTAATTTCCTCCATCCAACTCAGAGTGTTTTTAAACTGAGTGCACAGACATATATTACCAAAAATGATTCTGAAGTGTGGAAATTCGTCAAGATCATAGGCTCGAATTTTTTTATAACAATACTTTTTTATATCTAGTATAGGAGAAATCAATAAAATTTAAGAATAGTATCTGCACTTTATCATGTATAATTAGTCGAGATGCCAGTCTGTTATATTCTGTTCATTTGTTAGAGTAATTAATATAGGGTGCACTTCTTTGAATAATTCTGGAAACAAAAGTGGATTCACTTATGTAGTGGCTTCATTCATAAGTTAAACAAGTAATACATATAATTAAGTCAATTCTTATGTAGGTCAACAGAGAAAAAATTTATTAAAATTTATTTTAGTTACTTTTTATTAAATAATTACAATTAATATAAATGATCAAAAAATTATACCTGGACAAAACAAAATCAAGTTCGTATCCGTTGAAAATAAATCTGAACATCTTTTATTGATGTTGAATTTTCAACGCCAATTGGGGTAACGCAATAAAGATTAGAGATTTTTTTAATTTTCTTTATTCTGTGTTATTTTAATTCGAAAGTACTTCAAATTGAATCGGAAAAATCGATTCATTAACAATACTTAATTTTAAATACATCAAACACTAAGAAAATAAACAGAATCGTTTGAAATAATCGGACGAAAACATGTTATGCCTAACCTCGTTAGCGTGGGGGAAAAACAAAATGGATTCATTTCTTATTTAATGGTGGGGAAATGAAGACTTCAGCCGAGAAAGTTAATTCATTAACTGTTTATTAATTAAGAACTACTAATTGAAAAAAAAACTATCAACATAAAATGTTATTAACTACATGTTTCAAAAATTTATTTGAACTTGAGTGGAAGAATGAAAAGCATTTTATTGACGATTGAAAATTTAAACAATGTATATTATAGGGAGAGTGTTAGCTAAAATAGGAATTGAAAAAAGTAAACATAAGCCTGTGAACATTTTACAAAATTACTAAAAAAATAAAAATAAATAAAAATTTAATGTAAAATAAATTACAAACATGTTATTAGTTTGTTTAGAAATGTGAAGCAAAATTGGTCAAAAAGAGGAAGCTGCTTAATTCGCCACCAAATTTCCTGGGTTTCGAATTAGAGGTATTAGTCTATTCTTATTATCCTTACTCTCCTTCTTCTGAATGGTCTTGTGTATAATAGGATACGTGTCTACTTAATCAAGAACCCCGAGTAGTAAAAAGCGAAGTTGTGTAGAAATAATCCATGTATGACACCGCACATTTTCGTCATGAACTTGTTCCTCTGCCTCTTTCAATCATCTTCATCAAAAGTGTTAAGAATGTTTTTCTTCTTTTTTTCTTTTTTTTTTCTTGTGCTGAACTGTGGAAGCATCCTCCCGATCTCAAGTTCACCAGAAAGAAACGCTTTGTCTTTTTTCTTTTTCTTTTTTTTGGTGCGAAGTGGATCAGTGGGTTGCATTTAGGGTGGTGTTTGCGGTCCGAGTTGATTGCTCTCGCTTGGAATGTCAAGCACTGCAATCCGAACTCTGTCGATTGAAGGGGGAGGGGGAGAAGCCAACGAAAAACACGTGGCTTCCCCCCCCCACCTTCATTCTTAATTTATTCTGTTTGGTTTGCTGTTTTTTTTTTTTTATAAATATAATTGCACATCTCTTGAAGGCACGTTTCGTAATGAGATGTTTGGTTTTTGGATAGAAATGATTGCTGTTTAAGCCGAAATGACTGGTTGAAGAAATTGGGATTTTTTTTTAAAGAATAATTGAGACGAGTTGACTTTTTTTTTCTTGGTTTTATATTCTATATATATTCCTTTGGAGGTCTTAAATTGAATCTTACTAAAATATAAGCCGACGCTTAAAAATATTTTGAAATTATTAAAACTGATAATGCAGATTAACACCAGACCTCAAATGAATCGATTAATCTTAATCGAAACATAGAAGCCATTTTGATGCGAATCATTTCTCCAAATTTCCGATATAATATATTATTTTGGATAACGAAAAAAACTGTTGAGGGAGGTGAACAAGAAATACAATAATTATGTTTAGAGAAGCCTAATGCCAATCGTCGTAATTGATATCACGTTACAAATAAAAAAATAATTAAAATAGAACGAAGAATATTAAAATGCTCATATTTGCCTCTTCACATCTTATTTAGAACTTCTTTAACAAAACACATATTTGAAGACAACTGCTTTTGCTTACACATTATTGATTATATAACATCTTTGTTTTATGTGGGGGGAATAAAACTTGAGCTTTTGAAAAACTTCAAAATGGTCTTAATAATTTATTGAAAACTTGCTTTAAATTTACTCAGCATAGCAAAAAGATTTTAGTTTAAATCAGACTTCCATATATGTGAACGGCATTATAAATTGTTACATTTGAAAAAACTTGATTTTGAAAATATAATTCTTTAACTATTTAAGGCCTTTACTTATTTATATTATAGTATACGATGTTTAAAATACCATTCTAGGGACAGATCGACCTATTTATTTTCATCAATTGTTGTTTTAATCCCTTAACAAATGTCTTCAAATAATGAAATGTTGAATTTTATAAACTGAAATTAGTCTCTTATGACTGTACAATGCAATCCTAAAGCATATCAAGTATTCTGTCGACTTTTAAATGAAACGAAAGTACAATTCATTTTTACATACAGATTCATCTAATTATATGGTGAAGATAAAATATTAGAATTGATGGAGCAATTCGTTTGCATACAAATGCATTAAAATCTCACAGTTCCGTTAAAGTGATGTTTAAATTTCACCGATGTATATTTTTTGTGTAATACAGACCATTTTTCTGTCATATTAATCAAAATAAATCAGTATGGTGTTGAAATGTAAGACAGAGTACGAAGAATGTGGAATAAATTTATTTTAACGTCTTTAAAAAAAATTACGAGAAGGCTGTTTGCAGAATGAACCAACTATTAAAAAATTAATGGCAACAGTAACGTTATTACTGCTTTTAAAGTTTATGCATCGATGATATTTGATTAATTTATATCTACAATATTTTATAAGCTTCCGTTTTAAACGAAATCATTAATTTTTTTTTGAAAGAATAAGTAGAGAAATGGACTTGCCTGCAAACGATTATTTATTTTTTCTGATGTAGTAATTTTCAGCGTGAAGTCAAAATTTTCAGACAGTACTAAATTAATAAGTGAAATAATATGTGTTTATAATTTCTAGTTTTTCTAAAAATATTTAAAAAATTATTTTGATATTTTTTTAAAAATCAAAACGTGTTATTTATTGGTTAAATCACCTTCATCATTCATAAAAAATTACAAACACTTTAAAAAATGTGCAAAATAATAAAGCGGTAAAATTGCCTGTGCTGCGATTTAATGATGTTCTAAAACGAGCGTTTCTCAGTTTACTTCAGAAGAGAGTGAACCGATGATAATACCGATAGCAAATGTTGGCTCTGGTCCAAACAATTAACGTGAAGAGCAGTAGTTAAAATAACTTGACTTCGGAACTTGGAAGATTTTTCTTTATTTTTACGATGGTTGAGCAAATTAATTTTTCTGTGCTAATGCAATCGCGTTACGCTCTTCAATCAGGTAAATGCAGTTTCGTTGTAAATCTGTTATGCATAAAATCTGTAACAGTAAGAAGTTCTAATATAATTTGAATGTGCGTGTAAAAGAAATCAATACCGGGAGTGATATTCTTTTTTACCATTATGCCATTATACTTCATCAAATATTCGAATAATAAGAGGACAGTGAATTTTGAACTAAGCAAAAATGAATGACTTTTTTACTTTTATCCTTTCATCGCCAAAATATATGTTACATTTCAACTAAAATATTGTTATAAAATATAGGGTGTTCATTAAGACGGTGTTTCTGTAACTCATAACGTTCGAATAAAAAATATTTCGCTAAAACCTAATTACGTATTCGTAAGTTACAATTCAAAGAATTTTATTTGTTATTAAAGTGAACAAAAAGCTTATTAAAAGCTTATATTAAAGTTTGCACAATTTGCACTTAGTAGTCATTCGGATGAAGGCTGTTATGAAGAACGTTCCAAATTGTCGTCTGCGGCATATGTAACTGCACAACTGATTATCTCGTTGATTTTCGTGAACTACGAGGTAACGTTTCTTGGATGCGATCCACATTTTCCTTCGAAGTGTTCGGTCTTCCCGCTCCCTTTCGGTGTAGAACGCTGCCCGTTTCCTAAAATTGTGTTAACCAGCTTCTAATAGAATTATCCGAAGGATGATCTTTCTTGTGCGTGGTCCTGAAGTGATGTTGAGTAGTTACGACTGATTTAATTTTGGAAAACCACAATACACACATTGCTTTTTCTTGCACGGTCGCCATTTTTATTTATGACGTCATAATTACCCAGACTGCAAATGCGCTAAGATTGCATTGTTGTCACATAAAATTCTGTGAGTTGTAATTTACGAATACGTAATCAGTTTTTGCGTAATATTTTTTATTCGAAAGTACGGAAACCCGACAATAATTAATGAACACCCTATATATTGTTCAATACAATGAATATTTGTAAGGCCTAGGGAAAAAATGCATATTAATGACTTCCTTCAAAATGATATTGTTAGATTTGAATATCTTTTTAAATACTCCAGGTCTCTTTATTTTTCAGTAAATTAAATGACAATAAAGATTTGTTAAACGTTAAATGAAAATAAGGTATGAAATTTGTATTACGAGAGTTTTAAGATAGCCAAAAGCTAATTTTAGTTCATTGAAGAATAAAATTCATATGAAAATTCTGTAAGTGTGCATAAAAAAATTAGCATTTAGTTAAATTACAAAAGCATGCACAGTTTTGTTATTAGTCATACACATTAAATTTATATTGAGTAATAACAAAAAAAGCGCCTGGAATATTTTAAATATTAAACTATATATCTTTAATTAAAAAAATAGTGTATTCCGTTTAAAAGTTTAAAAAAAAAAAGAAATTTGACGTATTTATATTTTAACACGTATGCATAAAATTTTTTACAACGCCGAATGAATAATTCGCAAACATGCCTTGTAGCAACCACTATCCCCTTAATAAACTTTCTGTCACTCCCCCCCCCCTCGTTTTTTTAAAAAAAATTTAAAATTGTCGTATATACTTTTTCCTGCTGTGAAAAGATACAAAATTGGAATACGAAAATTTTATATTGACTTCTGAATATTTTAAATTTTTCGAAATCGAAAGAATGAATTATTTTTGTTTGAAACACTAAAAGTAAACATTAAAATCCTTTTTTTTTATTGTTTAAGATAGAATCAAATGCAAATTTAAACTTATAAATAAATTTAATTCAATTAGTAAAAATAAATAGCAATTCAAACGTAGATAATCTACTTTTCCAATGTTTTATCATTGGAATTATGAATGATATTACATAAAGCTAGAATATAACATAAGTTTTTCCCCAAGAATTTTACATCTTAATAAAGCTCCGTTATCCGTGCTTTATTAGCAATTACTGATGAATATATTTTACACTAATGCTATCGATGAATCTGAAAACCGCTTAAAAGATGCCGTCATCCGATTACATCTTGTCTATAGCATCGAAACCTCTCAATTTATTGCTTCGTCCACTGGTTCAACTAAAAGGACTATTCAAACACAGGCCCTTGTTTTTGGACAATGGATTACCCACTTGCCCTTGCTTCGATAAATGAGCACCTTTGTTTCGTGTTCATTCTCGATATTATCTGTAACAGGTTTCTGTATGGATGTTAGTGTGCCACACTCGAAAGTTAAGCAGCTTGACCCCAAGCCACGTGAAACCACTTAAAAAGAAACCTATTGTTATGCTTTATCCATATTGCCAATCGAGCCTGAGGACTCATCAGAAATATTGTCCTGTTTTGCGTTGAAATGTTTCGATCTGGTTTCTTTGTTTTGCTTTTAGCAAGTCAGCCATTGGCAAGATAGGCAATGTTGGAGCTTTTGTTTTCTAAGTCTAATTGTGTAATTGGATTATGCTTATTCAAGACGCGGATAAGTCCCGTCCAAGATCAAGGTCACTTGCTTATCATGCTATGTCGGTTATGTTCTAAATATACGGCCTATTCTCATATCTCTCTTGCTTTGCACACATCTCCGGAAATTGGTTTCTATTTCTGTTACAACCTTGGTAGCAGTGAATCGCCATTCATATAAGTTTATTAATTGTTTTGAAATGCGGATATACTATTAGAGAGGAATATTTACATTTTTTTAAATTTTATTACTAGGTAAATTGTAACACGGAAACGAAAATGAATATTCAGAATTTTTATCTATCCTATTGGTCGCCATAAATTTCGATATTTCAGATATCTAATGAAATTACAATCATTGTTCTAATATTAAAATAGTAATTTATGAATGAAATTTTGTTCTTTTTCTGATCAGCTACATTTTAAATACCTGAAATATTTAAAAAATTATAATTCTTGATATAAATACCTTAAATCCACAATTTTTTGTTTTTAAAAACTGATTTCAATGTCTTGAATCTGATCTGATATTTTAAGTAGCACTATTCAATCTGCATATGATTATCTAATATAATTGAAATAGATTTGAAAATGGCAAAACAAATGGAGTGTTTTTATAAATCACTGGTATATCACCAATGTGATACTTTCATTAACATATACGACATACGAATTTATTTAACTTCCCTAATTAGATGACCCATCCTATCTTGAGCATTTATTGTTACTTTCGTTCCTATAATAATGTAACGAGCTTTAACTTATTGAATAGTTTCTAAGTAATTCTTGTATTTTAAATTACTGAACACTTTCACTTAATTGCAGATTTAAATTTAAAAATACAATAATTCGATGCGCGTGTCAGAGACGTCATTGTATGTGAAGTGGTTAATAATATCTTTGTTAAAATACCGGGTGTCCAAAAAGTTCCCGTACTCCAAATTTAAAAAATCATTTTCTATAAATTTTTTTCAAGTATATTAAATTTTGTCATACGAGTAATGAAACCATGGACATGCTTGAAGCTTTTTTCGGCGATCGACTTATCTCAAAAAATCTTTGGCCACCTCGATCCCCTGATCTGACCATCCTGGACTTTCTTCTGTGAGGATATTTAAAGGACAAAATGTATGAAGGTGATCCTCAAACAATAGATGATCTGAAAATCGCAATTACCCAAAGGATACAAGAAATCACTCCTAGCATGTTAAAACGCGTTTCGAAAAACATGCGCAAACGAGTTCAGCTTTGTCTCCAAGAAAGGGATGGATTTTGTGAACATTTATTATAAATGTAAGTTCAGTATTTTTTCCTTAGTTATGTTAAAAGTGCTTTTTATCATTGGCATAAAAATTCTTTTTGAGCCTATTGTTTTTGTAAAATAAATTCACAAATCATCAGTACGGGAACTTTTTGGACACCCTGTATATAGTTAAAATGGCCTAACTTTAAGGATTCAAGGCAAACAAGTATTGAATAATAAAAAAGACAACTTTTATGACAACTGATCTCGGCGGCACGTGAAATATTCCTTTGCGTTCTATTTTCGCATCACAAATTCTTCGTATCCTCAAAGTTTATTTTCCCTTTTGACAGAGAGTTGGCGGCACAATTTCAGTGTCATGAATTATTGTCCCGACATTTCCAGCTTGACGTCGGTAGTTAAATTTCTCTGTTAATTAAAAACCAACGCCACACCAAGAACAAATAAACCAAAATCGTTCCATCTCTTTACGCTTCTACGAACGTTCTGATGGTGTGTGCCCGAACAGAGAAAGACGTTCGGCTGCTTCCTGAATGATTCCGTTATCTTCCGTGTCCTTATATGGCGGAGAGCTGCCATTCTCGAGCTTACTCGCGAGATGGCAGACGATACCGAAGTTCCGTGGAGCAGACGATATTTATATCTCTCTGGAAACGGGAACCGCCTGAGTCACACACACACACTTGGAATTTGCCGACGGTATAGCCCCAGATTCACTTTGGAGCTCTTCAAACAGCGGTTCTTCGTCTCCACTAGCAACCGTGGGCGCGGCTTTTTAGAGCTTCTCCCTATACCTAGCGCCTTAAAAAGAAAGCCGAGGAACCTCGCGAAAAGTGTCCGATTACTCAGGGTGGTGGATTGGGGTTTCTGTAGGTTTGCAGGTTTTATTTTTGGAAGTTTTTTCACGGGGGGATTGGATGTGGGACACTGGGTGATGAATAACTGGTGCGAATGTATTCCTATTATGTTGGATTGTCTGAATTGTAAAGAATGCTGTTACTTGACTATTATGCTGTCTTGGAAAATGAAAAAGGAAGCTTTTCATTTTCCAAGAACAATTTCTTTTAAGGCGTGTTTAATGGAGACCTATTCGGGAAAAATCCATTTCCAGAATTTGTCGACATTTTCAGAATCACTGCTATGAATTCTATGAATATTTTCTCAAACATTAAAATTTACATTTTTCAAATGCAACACTTGCGACATAAGTAGCGATAATTTTTATCTTTTGAAGAATTCAAGACGGAAACAAAATATAATTTGTTCATTCTAAAAAGAAGAAAAAACTTTTAACACTAATAATAAAGTAATTTTCCTACATAGTTTGATTTACCATAAAATCTTTGAGATTTTTAAATGCATTATGTCGAGCATATTTTTATTATTTGCTCTTTTGCAAAATTTCGACCATTTAAAATCCAATTTAACTATAAAAAAGTTATTAATATTTAAAAAGAGGATTTTTTCCTTCCTTATTATTGCAAACACTAATATTAAACTATAACACTATATTCCTTAGTATTGCAAACACTAATATTAAAATTAATAAAATTAAAACATTAATCAGAGGTCAATAGTAAGACAATAATGAAATTTTTCTTATATCATATAAGATTGTCTGAGGGAAATTTATTTAATGCGAGATTAGTATATAATGAAATTTTAATATGGGTTCAGCTTTTTTGAATAATCAGTGTTGGGAGAAATTAGATTTTGCTATAGATTATGTAAAAAGGAATCTTTAAGTACATTATTTATGTAGTGGCACTTGGAATATTGTCTATAAAAAGTAGGCATAAGGAGAAAAAATTTCCTTGGATTCATTGTAATTTAATGAACTAATTAAATATGATAAACCCTTGTTCTTCAATGCAACTAAATTTAGGGCAAATTTTTTGAGAAAAACTAAAAAAGCATCTATGAAGCCAAAATAAGCCAGTTGAGGGCAGAAAATTTTCATTGGGGGGGGGGGGCTGTTTTATGGTTTAAAAAAGATATAAAGCAAAAATATTCTAATTTAGAGGTTTATCATATGATTTGCTTAAAATTTTGAAATTTAAAAAAAAATATATTATCTTGTATTATCCTTAATTAAAAATTAAGCTGCATTTCTATCCAATTTTTAAATATAAGGGTTAAACTGATCAATAGCACAAAAGTTTCAATTCTGCCCCGCCAAATATTGTGAAGTGCTAAAACAACTAAAATATTTATAAATGGAATAGCTTTTCTTATTTTCTATTTCATGAACTTCAGAATTTAAGGAAAAATTAATGTACTGAATTTGAACAAAAATATGCGTTAGATTTTAATTTATGAGGTTTTTCATCAAAAAATTCTGTTAAAAATTATAGTTTGAGAAAATAACTAAAAATGCAAATTAGCATTAAAACATATATGCGAATGCAAATATAAAAATCAATGAAAAAAGTATACCTAATAAACAAAATTCTAATGATTATATAAAGAAACATTAAGAATATTAAATTTATTAAATCATAAATTTGCAAAAAAAAAAAAAAAAACTTGTTAAAATAGTTATTTTATTGATTTTTCTATATTCTATTCTTTTTATGATCTGTTTGAATATAAAATTATTAGTAACTGCTCTTTTATACCTAGTAGTTTTTACAGTGTATCAACAAACATACAATTGATTTAATAGGATTAATTTCTTTACTTTTTAATAGCTGAACTTAAAATATATATGGAAATAGATGAAAAAGAAGTAAAAATTTTTTTAAAAATAAATCCTTTTTTAACCTTGTATCTCTGATAATAATGATGAAAATACTATTATTAGCTGTTATACTACTTTGTAAAAATTTCCAATTGGTTATATATGTGCTAACATACATGACAGGACTTTCATGTGCGTGAAAAAAGTGATGCTTCTCCACATCAGTTGTATATTTTTATGAGCTATAGATTTTGCTTTGAACATTCTTTTGACAAATATTTCTATGCTTAGAACTTCATTAAAGGTTTGACTTTATTTTGATTTACATTTCTTCCATCCTGGAAAAAATTATCAATAACAGTTTAATTTTAAGTGAGAAAAGAACTGCAAAACTATTATATAAAAGGAAATTAAACCCATCTGCTATATAAGTGTATTTAGTTGTCTGTTTTGCAATATAATACATTTTTCATATGCCATGCTCAAATGTGAAATTAAAAAGTGGTGCCTGAAATAAGTACTTATTAATGCTCACATAGAAGTTCCCCACACAAAATACTTAATCTTTAATTTTGTGCAAAATAATGAAAATTGACATTGATCTTGTGATGAACTAGGCCATTATGACTGGAGAGAGAAGGAAAAGATATATTTATATTTTCTGATATCAATCTATGAGGGGACACAGTGGGGACAAAACATCAATGTCTCTATTACCATGACTCAGTTCACAAATAAATATTTTACAGCTATAAAAATGCTGATTGTATTTGCAATTAAATGAGAAAATAATGCATTTATTGAACAAAAAAAATATTTAAATATACCTAGAATTCTTATAAAATATTTGAAATAGAAATATGCTTAGAATTTTACTCACTAGCATCCTGCTTCTAATTGAGGCCAAGACTAATTGTTTTAACTTTTAATGTCTCTGAAATGATAAAGTCATGATTGCAAGGTTTTCAGTTTTATGATTGAATTCCTTTTCAGTATTGTTGTTCCGTATATCTTATGGTTTATGCTTTTTCTTTACAGACCTTCACTGCATGGTGCAACTCTCACTTGAGGAAGGCAGGAACACAGATTGAGAACATTGAAGAAGACTTCCGTAATGGACTCAAACTCATGCTTCTACTAGAAGTAATTTCCAGTGAAACATTGCCAAAGCCTGACAGGGGCAAGATGAGGTTCCATCATATAGCTAATGTGAACAAAGCTTTAGATTTCATTGCAAGCAAAGGTGTCAAATTAGTTTCCATTGGTGCTGAAGGTAAATAGGAAGATTCTGCATTTATACCCAGTTAGTGCCGATTATTTGGAATTTTCTTAATGTATAAATACAACAATCGAGTAAATATTATTTGAAATGATCGAAGTTAAAAATATTAGTATTGACTGTACTGAATAAAAATTACTTTTTATTGTTATAACTGATTACTTAGTCTTAAATGAGATTCATTTACATTTTTTTTTCTCAAAGACCCATATTTATATCTTATTGTAAAATTCCTCTAATTAGATGGAAATTGGTTTAATATAAAGTTCTTTCTAAATTTTTAACATTTTGAAATATATTTTATCATTCTTGCTGATAATGTATTCTTCCCAATATTTATTTACTCTCAAGTAGAATATATACTATCAAACCTTTGATTGTAGTATACAAACTATTAAATTCTAAAAATATATTTACATGATTTGAAACCAATGTTGTACAATTTTCTGTTAAACTTTGATAAGATTTAAAATTAATGGACAATTTCTGATAATTATGTCAAAAGCTGCTCAATGAACCAAAAAAATCGCCTAAAGTCCATCATCTTGGATAACTACATGAAATAGTAACAAACATTTTTTATGGCAAATCTTTAAAAAAAAAAAAACTGATTATAATTTAGTTTTGGCAGCCTAACATTAACCCTAAATTTAATCCAACCTAACTGTGTCTTTTTCAATATAATCTACTTTCTATTGTGATTGACATTAAAAGCTTTGATTTGTTAGTTTCCTCAAAATCAAAGTCATAAATCTTTTGAGGTGAACTGAGATATATTTTATAATTGTACTTCTGGCATAATACTTTTAGGAATGAATTATTTCATGTCACTAAATATAGTTTATGTTTAAACTTGTAATGCCATTGCAGCTATTGTATACATCTTCATTAAACATTATAAAATATTTATATTAAATTAACTTCACGTAAATTTATTTGACTAAAAATAAACCTATTATAAGTTATTCTAGATTAATATATTTTAATAGAGTAAACAATTTTGATTTTAATCTAATAAATACATTCAATTCTTGTTTACTTAGTGGCAATTTCTAAATAATTGTAAAAAAAAAAAAAACATGATCAATTCTTACGAGTTAGCAGTTTTTATAATATACAAGTTATTGAAGTAAGGATATCTATTTATATCCTGATCTAACTCTCATCATTTTATTTTTGATAGCTGAAATAATATTTAATCAATGGTTGCTTTTTAAATAGAAATTGTTGATGGAAATGTAAAGATGACCCTTGGGCTTATATGGACCATTATTCTTCGATTTGCTATTCAAGATATTTCTGTAGAAGGTAAGTTTATTCATTTTTTAATAAATATTAATTCTGATAATAAAGTCTATAATTAAATATTGCATTGTTTATTATGAAAATTTGTACTTCTATTATGTATTATTAATATTAAGGACAAATTACATTGTAGTTTCAGTTTTTACATATTTAAAAATTTAAAAAATATATAGAATTTAAATTTACTATGAAATATGTGAATTAAATTTAATTTAAAATGTTGTGGTAATTATTAGTAATCACAATACTTTGAATATAATTTCCTGCAACTTTTCTCAATTTGTATTGATAATTCCAATTATATTATTTTGAATCTAGAAATGACAGCAAAAGAAGGCTTGCTACTATGGTGCCAAAGGAAGACAGCTCCATACAAAAATGTTAATGTACAGAATTTCCACTTAAGGTTAATATTAATTCTTTTGTTCTTTTAAGAATTAGTTTTGATTTATGAATAAACTAAGCATTTTACTTGGGATAAATTTCTTTTTGAGAATATGTACATAAAATCTTTTGTTTTTTAGGAATTTCTCTATTAGGTAACATAAATCTTATTTTATTTACATTCATTAAAAATATCCTTTTATTTAATTATAATTTTTTTCTCTGTCGTAGTTTCATATTTTCATGCTTTAACTATATATTTAAGGAGTCTGAAATTTGTATTTTCTGTCTTAAATTATTTTTTCAGCTTTCTGGTATTGGGTTTCATGTTGTTTTGAAAAATTTCTTTGAAAGGTATATTTTAGTAACTGTATTGATATTGTTTCTTCTTTACTTTAGCTGGAAGGATGGTCTTGCTTTCTGTGCTCTCATTCATAGACATAGACCTGATCTATTAGATTATAGCAAATTAACTAAGGTAACTAATTGGTTTCCTGATTATTTCTCCATATTGTTAGTTTGCCTGTGCTTGTAATATTTAAATTTGAGAAAAATTCATAATTTGAATGATTTTCTATCTGTATAAATATAACATTTTTATGGAATTTTAAAATCCTGTATTTTCTTTTTTTTTAAGTTGTTATTTCTTATAATATTGTTGTTTATTTACTATTACTCAAAAGCTAAGGAATAGTGTCAAAAAAATTTCAGATTTATTTCACATTTTAAAAATTTGTTCAGAAAAGACATTTTATATGGCATAAGAATTATAAAAATTATACAAAACATCTTATAAACTTAAATTTAGTACCCCCCCCCCCCCCCAAAATTGGCAATTTCATTCTTGGTTACTTCTTTAAAAAGAGCCTACCTATCTAGTTATTTAAAAATATTGGTATTCTTTTGATCAGATTTTATATACTTTTGATATTATGGTGTACACATTATATCTGCAGAAGATTATAATCCACACAAATTACCTTAGCTATATTATCTTATGTTTAATGTTCAAAGGCCTGCTTGAGTACTTTTATGTGCTGATAAAATGTTGATATTGATGTACTTAAGAAAGTATATACTAAATAATTAATGTTAGAATTTTAAACTACTTTGAATACAAATTGTTTTTGAGTATTTTGATTTGTAATTATTCATTATTTTTAGATTTTATCTAATTTATATACATTATCAGATCTTTAATATTGTTTTTTTCTTTCTTCTTCTTCTTTTAGGATAATCCTATTCATAATTTAAATCTTGCCTTTGATGTTGCTGAAAAATATTTGAATATCCCAAGGATGTTGGACCCTGAAGGTACACAACATTATATTTTGTATTGATAGTTACATGCTTAAAATAGGAAAGGATTCATTATCTAAAAATCTTTATAATTTTAAGTGAAAGTGTCCTATTTTTAATTTTGATATATTATATTCAGTTTATGCTAATGAAATATGAGGAGACCAAAATGGAAAGGAGACTACACTAATATATATAGAAATTTTGGTAATATTATTATAATTACATATCATATGGAATGGATAAATAATTTACATTGAAACACTTATCCAAGCATTCCAGATGTAGAATCCATTGGGTTACTGATAGATCCAAATGCTGTACACCCACTTTGCCCTAACCAAGTTTTTATTATGGATTATGTTGTGCACTGTTCATTTGCTTATCGGCAGTTCAACAACAGTTTCATGTATTACACTTAAATAATACTATTGTATGAACTGAGCTCTTCCATATAAAGTCAGAGCACTATTTATCAGAATGTGTGCCTGTTCTGAATATAAATCTTTAGCATTTACATGTTCCATATCGTTATATTGATATCCTAAAAGATTATTTTGTGCTGTGCAAGATATTGCTCTCCATACACCGCGTGCCCACATTAAATTGAAGCACGGTCCCCTTCTGTGTGAAGAAATTGAATAGCTGCTATTTGTGCTGATTTGAAGGGAACTCGCATGCAACAATTGTTGAAACAACTCTCCAGAAATTAAGTATTGTTGTGATTTGTTAACTACACATGTGCAGTTGAGGATACCATAATGCCATCTATCAATTAATGCATTGACTCACTGGCATCTTATCTAATATCTCACTATAGATATGGCCTGTTTTTCATTTAGACATGTATCTCAGCTGATTTGAAAAATAGAATACAAAACAATTTTTTACAAACTGAAATATTATTCTATATTTTTCTTTTTCATGTCAGTGAATGTACTATGATTTTTAAAAATAATTAAATGTATAAAAATATTTCAAAAACAGAATTAAATCAAAGATTGAAATTTTAAGATCTCTGCAATATAGTTTTCATTCTTGATATACTAAAGTTTATCTTTACATCTAAGCTTTAGAGTAATCTATACAAAAGTTATATTATTACTCATTTTGTAGTACTTTTTGTTCAAAATAATATTTGATGAAGGAATATTATAATATTACATTTAATTTAATATGGAAACAATACATTGTTAAATCTAGATTTCTATGAAATTGTGATATTTATATCTCATATTTTCAGTAGTTTAATATTTAAATTGATTGCACATATGAATTGCTGTTAATTATAAGATAGCATTTCTGATTTTTAACAATTGTTTTTACTATCTAATTTTTGCATGAAATTATTTTATTTTTTTTATGTTATATAACAGTTATTGTTATTTTATTGCATCTTATCACTAATAGAGAAGTTTTCATTCTTTATAATATGCAGTTTTTTTAAAAAAAATTGCAACTAATACATTTTTAATTTCACTTGAAACAAAATATAACAGTTATAGTATCCAAGATAATTACTCATTAAACTTTAAAAAAACAATTGTTTGCAATCATCTTCCATGGAATTAGCAAAAAGATTTTCCATCCTGTTATAAATACCAAAATAAGTTGCATGCGATTTTGAAGATATCAGAACCTTGTCTTATAGGTTTGCAGTGTGATTCATAACAATGCATGGATAAATATCAGTTTCTGAACCTCCCAAGTACTGAAATTCTGTGCATTATAAATGCACATTTGTTCTTATATTTTGATAAAATCTTTTTCTTTAATTCTTCTTAAGACAGTACAGTGATTGATCACAATTCCAAAGTTAGGTTCAGCCACTGATTTTTGACAAATCAACTTCAAAAAATGCATGGGAGTGAAGAACTAACCTCTGAAAATAATTCCGAAAGAGCTTTAAAATAAATGAAATGTAATGTTACTTTCTTCAGACATGGTGAACACTCCCAAGCCCGATGAGCGTGCAGTCATGACTTATGTATCTTGTTATTATCATGCGTTCCAGGGAGCGCAGCAGGTAATATGGTGTTACTGATTGCCGTGTTGTGTGTTGCATGGTTTGTTATGTGTTGTCCTTTTTCACAGACATCAACAATACACCCATGCCAGATGAAAGGGCTGTCATGACTTATGTTTCTTCATATTATCATACATTTTCTGGTGCTAAACAGGTATGTTTCTCATTGTACTGACTAAAGATTGTTTCTGGATCTATTTCGGGATTTACATTCATTGATTTTTCTCTATGCAAGAAATTGAAAGATATTCCATTTATTTTTAAGCATTAAAGAGTATTTAAATATTTTTTTCGAAAAATCCATAGATTTTTAAAAGAGTAGATATATGTTTTTGCATGGCATTATTGTTTTGTTTTATTTATTAATTTTGTGCTCTATGTTTCATCTGAATTTCTTTAATATTTTGTTAAAAAAGTTTAATATTTTAAAGAAATAATAATTTAGAAATATAACAAATTAGCATAATAAATTGATGAACTGAATTACCTGCATTGAACATACAAATGTACTTAGTTAAAAGTTTATATATTCATCATGAAATAGCAAAAGAACATATAATAATAGCAAATGACTAATAATCAATCATTTTGAAAGGGATTAAGGATAAATTTTGGGATATCATTTACCAACAAGAAATTAATTTAAATGTGCTTGATTATGAAGTTGGGTTCACTATTCATTGATCATTCTAAAAACATCTCGTCAAATTGTAGCTATTCAAACTATCTGAACTGAAATTAGTTTGATAGTTTCTTCTTATATAAACAGTGTATCACCATGAGCTTTCCTTTTGGACAATATAATGAGTTTTTGTGTTTAAAAATAAAATTGTACACCTATGAATAGATTTTTAAAAAAATTTTAGAACAAGATTTACATATCTTTGCATTATGTGTTCAAATATCTGATTAAATTGATTAGAATCGTAATTAGAAAGAGCTGGTGTCATGAAAAGTTAACTACTTAGTTTTGAAATAACTTTCTGTAATGTTTTTTTTTTTTTTTTTACCTTATGACTTCACAGATCAACATTCTGCAAAACATTACATTAAAATAAGGTATATTACAAACATCTAAGAATAAATTTAAGATTTTATGAGCTGAAACAAATTTAAGGATTGGATACATTATTTTTTAATGATTTTTTTAAATTGTAGGCAGAAACTGCAGCTAACCGTATTTGCAAGGTGCTTAAAGTTAATCAAGAAAATGAGAGACTTATGGAGGAATATGAAAGATTAGCTAGTGATGTAAGTAATCAAATTATTAAACAAAATTACTTTTAAATAGTTGTACTGCACTCTAGAGAAGAAATTAAATATTTCTTTCTCATTATTAGCTACTCGAATGGATTAGGAGAACTACTCCTTGGCTTGAAAACAGAACTACAGATAACACTTTAGTTGGAGTTCATAAAAAATTAGATGAATTCAGGAATTATCGTCGAGTACACAAGCCTCCACGTGTGGAACAGAAGGCTAGATTGGAAACTAATTTCAACACTCTTCAAACAAAGCTTCGTCTTAGCAATAGGCCAGCCTATCTTCCTTCTGAAGGAAAAATGGTTTCTGTGAGTACAGATTATTCCTTTGGCAATGTAATATTCATTTTGTTAAATTTTATAAAACTATTGTTGTCAGCAATTTAAATATTGATTGAATTTCCTTTGTGATATTTTAAATGTTGGATAGTTAATTTGTTTTTCTCGTATTAGTTTTCTATTAAAAAAATGAAGAAAGATAAATGTAAGTTTAAATGGTTTGGCTTAAGATTAATGTTAAAGTCACCAAAACTGAAATATTTGGGGCAATTTCTTACTAAATGTAGTCTTGAAAAATTCCTATTGCATCACTAAAAATTGTTTTTGTGACTGTCTCTGGTAATCATCTAAAATGGTGTAGTTTTAAATTATTGGTACTCTGTTGATTTGCTAGGTGTGAAATCTTACATTAATCTTGATTTTTACTATTTAAATGACTAATAATGATTTTCATGAACATCTTTTTCTTAATATGTAAGAATCATCCTTTTATTATATAGAAATATCCAAAATATAACAAAAAAAGTTTTTTTTTAAATAATTCTTTTCATCAAATTGCATCCAATAATCTGATCCTATTTAACTTATAGGATATTCATAATGCATGGAAAGGTCTTGAAATGGCAGAAAAGGGCTTTGAAGAATGGTTGCTGTCTGAAATGATGAGGTATGTTTAAATTGCCAAATGGACTTTCCTTGATTTGATTTTTATTCTTATTGCATGGAATTAATAATTTTAAATTTAAATTGGGAAAACTGAAGAAATTATTCAACGAGATTTTGGTTCATGTAAATAGTAAAATATTTGCTTAACGATGATAGAGACGTTCAAAAGCATAGAAAATGTTCTGAAGAAAGAGAAATTGCTATTCTTAAGTTTTGCTTTTATGAATACCTTTTCAACTCATATCTTCAAAAATTTTTAGCTTATTTTTAAGAGCTTGAACTTAAACCAGAAATTTAGCATAGTTTATGGAGTGGAAACTAAATATTTGTATTGAATATTGATATATTCAAACATGAGAATATAAAAAAAATATATCTTGAATATATAATATAAGAATAATTGAAAAATCTTGAATATATAATTTGAATATTTTATTTATTTTTTTCGGTTTGAAGAAATATTTAATATTTACCAATCCAATGAAATTATTCCCAAAATTGTTTACAAAATGTATATTCTTTGAAAGTTTAAATCTTTTGTAAAGTGTAAACTACTAAACTTGTCTTTTGAAAATATGGATTGTTATGTTAAATTTTATACAACAATTTAAATCTATCATGTTGATATTTCTTAGGTTAGAACGATTGGACCATTTGGCTCAGAAATTCAAGCACAAAGCTGATATTCATGAAGACTGGACCCATGGAAAGGAAGAAATGCTTCAAAGCCAAGATTTCAGAAATTGCAAATTGAATGAGTTGAAGGTACATTATTTGAATTTAATTCATTTACTTAATGCTGTTTTTTTAAATTTACCAAAAGATTAAAATGCAATTCTTTTTGTAAAGTATTTATAACTTTTTAAATAAGTATAATATTTTTAATTATGACTTTTTTTGTTTTAATATTATGTACAAAAGTGTCAATTTTATTAATTTTAAGTACCAATATTGCAAGTCACTTCATTATAGTTGGTTTTCTATAGAAAAAAGAAAGTTCATATTATTAGTTATTAAAGTATTTTTGAAAAAAATAATTCAAGGTTTTAAGGAAAATACATTATTTATTTTAATGATTTATTTAGATGTTTAATATGTTACAATATTCAAATCATCTATCATATTAATCTTATTTTTTATATTTTAAGATGGCTTTCTAGTGGATGTTTTTCATCCCTCCCCCTTTAAATTATAAAATTGTGGGTAAAGAAGCAAAAACTGTGTGCTTAATAAAAATAGAACTGTTATAATTCTTTTATTTTATTTAACTGATGGGCAAATGTGCAAGATTCAGAAACAATATCCCAGTTAATATGAGTAATTATATTGCATAAAAAGTGGAGCAAAGGATTGGATTTTTCATATACTTTTATTTATAACTAGTTTTGCATATTTTAAACTTAGTTAACTATGTTTCACTATTTGTTCTAGTATTGGTAGCCTATAAATGGTGTTCTACCAAATAACCGCCCAAGCCTGTTCCTTTTTTTTTTTTCTATTTTATTTTTACAAATCCTAAATTTAGCTTTTCTTAAGTAACATATGTTCTATGTTTTTGCTCAATCTTACTGATATTGTGAATGTATCAGTACAATACAATATTATGCAATCGGTATATTTGTTCATGTAACACTTATATACAATTGCCACTGCTTGGCTAGATTTCGTGATGCATTTTATTCTTCTGTATTGTCATAAACTTGAAGATTTATTAAATTAGTATTAAATAATTTTATTTTTATTACATACTGTTCAATTTCCTTATACACAAATTTCAAGAGTTTTAGTAGTTTTGTTAAAGGTACAAATTCAACAAAAGCATTTGCAACACATCTAAAATCAAACAAAATTATTTTATTGGCAATGTATTGATTTTTTTTTGGTAGAGATGCTGTATATTGTGCATAATTGCTATATAATGCAATGTTCATGCTTTGGGGAGGGGTGATCACCATTGCTTTAAACCACATTTCTTGAATTTAAAATTCAATCTTAAAAGTTGTTGCTTTGTTTTATGTATATTCTTCGCTTCACATTAATTCTTTTGATTAGTTTCATTGCTTGTGAAACATTTAAAAATTTTGTTTTTACTTTTTTAAAGCATTTTAAGAAGTTGATTGTACTCTATATTCTTTTATTTAAAAAGAAATAATGAACATACATTTTTTTATTGTTTTCAGTTTTTGCTTCAAAGTCAGTAAACTTTCAGATTAGCGTTTACTATATTACTTTTTACTTCCATTTTGATTTTTTTAAAATTTATATTAATTCTTTGGTGGTTTAAAAATGTATAGTTCTTTGCTTAAATAGTTTTCATTAATTACCAATTCTGTATTCATTGATTTTTATCATCACTGGTTATATTTATGCTTCAAGTTTTTAATTTTATTTGTTTTTGTAATAGGCTTTGAAAAAGAAGCATGAAGCTTTTGAAAGTGATCTGGCTGCTCACCAAGATCGTGTGGAACAAATTGCTGCCATTGCTCAAGAGCTCAAGTAAGATTTTTTCTTTTACATAAAAAAAAGTTTTTAATTTTAGAGAATCTTTCTTAACTGGCAACAATTTCACTTGACTAATGAAAGAAGAAATTTTTCTAGATAACTAAAAAATATGTTTTGAGCGTTTATATGTTAATATTTCGTGAGGTAATGTCATTAATAAAAATTGCTGTATGTGAAGTTTGTTAATCATATTTTTAGTTCTATACGGCAAAGTTGAATAAATAATAGAAATCATACAAATTCTTAAAAATCAAAATCTGTGCATCTATCCCAATCCCTCTTTTTTATAAGTAAGCAAATGTTTTTAAACTACCAAATATAATGCATGAAAGCATTGCATTTCTAAAATGACACGTGGCTTCAGATTGATTTGGTTTTCAAGATTGTCATGAGAGTTTTATAAAATCCGTGTGTATACACTTTGTGTGTACGATAAAACTGCATGAAATATAATGGTATAGAATAATGCTGGTCTGCAATATCATGGAAGTCGACATTCTTTTTAATGTCTGCCTTTCAAAAATCCTTTATTTGATATCTTCCTTCTCAATATCAGCTTTTAATAAGACTTGAGATAAATATTTGGTTTGTTTCCAAACACATCAAAACCATGTCATTAGAAAACTCCTCTGTTTTCAATGGTACCTTTGATAAGAATAAGCTGTTTTTTAGTTTGTAATAAAATATCCCTCCCCCTTTACATTCAATTATTTTGTTGTTGCCAAGGTAGTGTGATGGGAATAAGAATTGGCTATATCATATCAGACATCTCCTTCCTTGCAACTGATTTTTTCCCCATAGTCCTAATTTGACTTTTTAAATTTGCAACTTGAAACATTTTGCTGTTGCTAGTTTTAGGATTTACACAATCTTTGTGCAGTTTATTAAGAAATTTAATCATTAACATTTGTATTATTGTGGATCTTCATGTTCAAGTTTGTAATTCTTGTATTCAAATACTAATTGTTGATTGTTGTTTAAATAGTGCATTGGATTATCATGATGCTGCTTCAGTCAATGCTAGATGCCAGAGGATATGTGATCAATGGGATAGGCTTGGAACATTGACACAGAAACGAAGAAGTGCACTTGAGGTATGGTATATATGTTATTTAATATTGTTACATTCAGTTTTAAGAAATTCTTAAACATTTAAATAAGACTATATGTTTAAAGCATTGTTTCTTCTTATTGTCATAATCTTTTAATTTTAAAAAAGTATTATTTTTTATATATAACTTTTTTTTGCTTATACTTTTATATTTTATTTATAGTATCTTAATATGAAAGCATGTTTAAAGCACATTAAAATTAAATTATCTGAATGTGTTGCAATAGTAAAATAGACTTAGTTGGCATTATATTTAAATTTTTTAGAGTTATAAATTCTTACTAAAATAATTTTTGTAAAATTTGATCCCTGTCGGTTTAAAAAGCAAATTATACTTTGTATTGACTTTGTTGTTGCTGATCAAATAAGGATAACAGAATTTTTTTTAATTTTTAGGAGGCTGAGAGAGTACTAGAAAAGATTGACACATTGCACCTTGAGTTTGCCAAGAGAGCAGCAGTAAGTAGAATTTCATATTTCTATCAATCATTGTAAACAATATTTATTTTTAGTTAAGTCTTTTTTCTTGATATAATTTTTTTAAAAACTAAATTTTTTTGCCAAACTAAATAATTAAAATGTATAAATAATGAAGTTATATTTTATCATCCATTTGTTCTTATGAAATGTTAATGTGTTGCTTTTTTAATTGTTATTGAAAAATAATAATTACATTCATTCTTTCAAATGTTGCAAACCACATTTTAGAAAGTACATCATTCTCAATCAACCTACTTCATTCACAATAGATTATTTTTTTTTCCTTTGACTTATAGTCCATATTTCTTAAAGAAATTTTATGGACCAACAGGGAATTTTAGTAAAGAAATTTTTTTTTATCATAAAATATAAATTTGTATAAAAAAATCCTTGTTAAAAGGTAGATTGATAAACATTTTAGGTCCATATCAAAGTTTTGCAAATTGGTGAAAGACACATATACATTCTAATATTGTTACTATCCATAATTTTGGAAATCTTACTTGTTTTATACAATTCATTCAATGTTAAATAATATAAAATTAAAATATATAATATATTTTGTTAGTATGGCATTTTCATATTCTTTACAGAATATTTTTTTCTTTGCTATAGCAATCATATTTTATTATAATAAATTTGTTCACATTTAAAAATTATCATCTTTAACTGATACAATAAGAAGTTATTGAATACTTTTACTCGGTTATTATTATTATTTTATTCTGAATGTTTGAGGGAAAAAATTATGTAATCATTTTTTTATGTGTATATGCGTGAGACAGAGATTGTGCAAACAAAAAACATTTAACAATGGAATTTAAAAAAATAATAAATTCCAGATTTGAAAATGTTTCTATTTATGATCAGTGTGTTGAAAAAAAATATTCTAAAATAATCATGAATGCAAATGTATTTCAATTGAAAAAAATTTATTTTTATTTTTATAGCCTTTTAATAACTGGTTGGATGGTGCCAGAGAAGACTTAGTTGACATGTTTATTGTACATACAATGGAAGAAATACAAGTGAGTATCCAATTTATTTCATGATTTTGTAGTTTTTTTAAGGATTTATTAGAATCTCAATTTAAATCAATCACTTCATCATTTAAATATGACGGGATAAAATATTATATATTTTGTTTGTGAATATAGCTTAATTTGTATATGCATTAAAATAATTTGCAGTAAAAGATATAGATAAGACAATCTTGGACATCCTTGTGAACAGAAATTATCTGAAAGAAATAAAATGCTTTCCATATTTCCCCAATAATTAGTAGTTAATATTTGTAGTCTGCATTGATTACCTGCAGAAGATATTTGAATTTCAATAAAATAGGCTATGGTATTGCTATTCTTACTAATTATTATGGAATATTGGAGTTAAGACAATCTGTCAATTGATTAGGATGGGTTGCTTCATATAGAGTTTAAATTGATTTATATGAAAAGAAAAAGATTCAGCTGGCACAGCATCTATATAAATTATTTAAAAAAAAGTTAAACATTGTAATCAATAATTTAGCTGAGGGAGCAACAACTTTATTATTCATTGAATATTTTAGATACATAGTAAACATAACACATTTAATAAAATGTGTGTATGATTAAAAAATAATGAGAATTCTTTGTTTTACAATATTATTTATAATATACATTATGTTATTTATCTATATGTGTGCTTTCTAACAACTCTATTCGAAGTAGCTAATTATTTTTAATTTAATTCTAGGGTCTAATTGATGCCCATGAGCAGTTCAAGCAAACTTTGGGTGAAGCTGACAAGGAACACAAATCCATTACTGCACTGGCTCAGGAAGTCCAAACTATTGCGACACAGTGCCAGATTCCTGGAGGAATTGAAAATCCTTATACAACATTAACATCTATCGTAAGATTTCACTTCCTTATTTAATCAAATATTCTGTTAATACTTAATTATTATGATTTTACAATTTTTACAAAGACATTTGTCACTTAGGAAGTAGCTGCAATAATTTTTGTATTTTTTGTTTCAAGTTGTTTGTTATTTAAATTGCCTCTGGAAAGACTAATTTTTCTGTAAAATTTCTGCACTCTTTGAAAAGAACTTAAATTTTGAAAGATTCTATAAATTTTACATTATTGATGACCAGTGTAAATTTTTTTTTCCAAATTTGTTTAATCTCTTAATCTAAGTTAATTATTAACTTAGATTAACTAACTTCATTCTTTAATTTTTGTGAATGCTTGAACTCTGAAATCTAAAACTATAAAAAAATTCCTATTTTATCATGTTATTAGAACTACAGCATTAGCAAATATATTTTTAATTTATTCTGTGTACTCATTTGTTTTTGTTTAGAAACATATAATGCTTTGCTAGACATAATAATAAAAATTGAAATTTGAATTTGATTTATTATTATTATTATTATTATTCATTGCTTTTGATGACTGTTTTTAAAAAGTAAAATTGAAGCCATTTGGGCGAATTGACAGCTTACTTCCATTCAAATTGGTATCATTTATTTTTTAAATATATAATCTATTTTCTTATTAATTCATGTAATTGTTTTAATTATTGTTATTTGAATATGTAGGGGGCTTTTTTGTATGCCAGATTAATAATTTTCTCACTAAATGTTTTTTCCTCCTTCAGGATATCACGACGAAATGGAGTGATGTAAAGCAGATGATTCCTAAGAGGGATCAAGTATTGCAAACAGAATTGATGCGACAACAATGTATCCTTGTATTGTTCACTTAAATTAATTGCTAATATCAATTTATTCTTCTTTTTTTTTTAATATGCAAGGTTATTGATACTTTTCTAATGTATTTTTGATAGTATATTTTTCAAATAATAGTTTCCTTTGAACAGGAATGTAAATCAAAAATTCACTTTGATATTCAAAATTATTTAATATTCATGAAATGCTATGATTTTTTCCCCTGTAATTTACTATTAAGATTTCCTAAATTGTACGTTGCAGTGCCTAATGAAACTGTACAATTTCCGAATTCTTTTTGTCCCTGACATTTTGCAGTGATTATTATTTTTTTTAACTCTTTAGCATTAATTTTTTAAATAACATAAACTCTTGATTCTTAATTTTAAATAATCACTGAAAATATAATTTTCTTTTATTTATTATTTATTATTATTATTATAGTTATGGGTTTTAAAATGATTGTTTAAAAAACTTATGAAAACCTAATTTTTATGATAAATGCTATTTTTCCATTGACTATATCATGGATTGCCGAAGCTATCCATTTTTCCACTTAAATAACTGGCAAAACCAAGAAAACCAATCTTGCAACAAACACACTATCCGATTTGCTAATTTTAATTACATATGATAAACATCACTAATATATGCCACCAATTATTGTCTTATTCCTCATTCCTTCTTTCTTTTGAGAGATATTGAGAAACAAAACTTGAACAGGAACTTTAATCTGTACAACGAAATAAATTTCTCAAAAAGACACTAACAAATACATTTATCTGGAGTGCAAAGAAATTGGGCTTATTTAATTTCAATCTATTAACCTTAATTGAAGTTTCTAAGCTAATGAGAGGTTGCGCAGGAAATTCGCAGAGAAGGCCAATGCTGTTGGACCCTGGATTGAGAGGCAAATGGACTCTGTTACAGCCATTGGAATGGGCATGCAGGGAAGTTTAGAGGACCAACTCAACAAATTGAAACAGTTTGAAGTGAGCGTAGTCCAATACAGACCACACATGGATGAACTTGAAAAGTGCCATCAAGTAAGCCTGCTCATCAGTTTTTTAAGATATCAATATATATTGTAGCTTTATGAGAATAAGATTAAATATTTTGAATGGAAAGATTTTCTCCAAAAAAAACTTGTATGTAACATATTAGGAAGATATCTGATTGATATGTTTACAAAAAAAATCTTCTAAATTTATTTTTTTATTGGTTTAAAAAAAAAGTATTTCTTCTTAGAAGTTGAGGATATTCATGATCTTCACTAAAAAGTTAAATTTTTAATACAAATTGCTGTTTGAAGAAAGAGAGAGGATCAATTTTGAATAATATTTATTGTTATGACTGAATTAATTTAATCAAGTTTATCTGTTATAAAGTGTTACAGAGTAGTTAATGAATTATTTAATAAGGTATGTTGTATAACATGTCTTATTTATAGAGATTTATATGAAAATCTAATAATACAATATTTGCAGCTTCACTGTATTTGTAATTACCTGGAACTATAATTATTTAAAATATTTTATTATCATTTTATTGTTTATTGTGATATTCTCTGTTATATTAAAATATTTATGTTTTGATCTATAAAATAGACTGTAAATGTTAGAGTAACTGGACAAAAAAATATATGAAATTCACTTTTTTTTTTAATTCTTTAATAAAACAGAATTCCTGAAGACTTAAGCACTTAACTATACTAATTTAAAAAGTTGCAAGATAAAAATCAACCACTTAAAAAAATTATTTCAAATTTTTAAAAAACATTTCTGTTACAATTATTAGCCATATTATTGTTTGACCTGCATTTTTTAGACACTGAATCAACACTATTTAGAAATTGAAAGTATTTTTATTGTATCTTTCAATTATGAATAAAATTTTCTATAATTTTAGTTATGTATTGCTTAGTAATAAAAGTAATTTAAATCTAATTATATACTTGTTACATTTATGTAATATAATATACCTTACAAGTTGTATGTACTAATAATGTGATTAATTTTTTAGGAAATTCAAGAAGCTATGATCTTTGAAAATAGATATACACAATATACTATGGAAGTAAGTTATTATTTATAATTCTGTCACTATTATATATTTACTAGTTCATTTTTATTGAATGTTACTTTTTAGAAATGTCAAAGTGATTAATCATATAAGTAAATAAACTGTTAAGTGAATCAAACTATTATTAAAACAATAGTTTTATATATTAGTAGTACTTTTCTAACATTCTTAATTGTTAAAAGCCCATTTCATTATCTGAGCTTTCAACCACTTTTATATAATTCTGTTCATTAAAATTAAATTATTTATGTTAGTAACTATGCTAAAAAAATCATAAGTATTGAAATAAGGGGTTTGTTCAGCCTTTGAAATGAAGAATAGAATGCCATAACATGGTTTAAAAATTGGTCTTCTGAAGTGTGTTGCAACAGCTTAATTTGCATCTGTCCTTTAATTTATTTCCCACCACTATCACTCAGAAGGGGAAAAACAATTGGCTTTAGGTTTTATATATATATATATATATATATATATATATATATATATATATATATATA
>JAOUZG010006873.1:70827-83781 GCA_026289955.1 Argiope argentata
TATATATATATATATATATATATATATATATATATATATATATATATATATATATATATATATATATATATATATATTTGTGTTGTAAGCAAACAAGTCTCCTCATTCTGACTACTTAATATTTAATAGTGAGTAACTAATGATTTTGGCTTCATTTTTTCTATCCACTCCTTTTATATTCCATAATTCAATGAATTTATATGTTAAGAAATAGTTGTAATGAAATTGTTGCCTGCAAATTCTATGAATAAAATTATGTGTTGATAACTATTTACTTAATAATGCTATTAATTTCAGATCCTGACTCGAGACTCTAAAGGCATTACTGGAGAGCAGCTAAATGAATTCAGGATGTCATTTAACCACTTTGACAAAAATCGAACAGGTCGCTTAGCTCCTGAAGAATTCAAATCTTGTCTAGTCAGTTTAGGTTATAATATTCGAAATGACAGACAGGTAAGTTACTTTGTTATTTAAAATAAGAAAACATATGGATTATTTATTTTCAAATATTTGTAATTAAAGTAAATTAAAAAGTCTGTCATCCAGCAACAGATATCTAATCACTCTAATTTTCGTTTCTAATGAAATCTCATGGCTTTTAAGTTTATTATTAGTGGTTGCCTATCTGCTCTCAATTTTCTAGAGAAATTGCAAACATTATTGCTTGCCTCAGTTCCTAGATCCAACACTATAATGGTACGATGCCTATATGCATTGTTAATAACTGTCTTCTTTCTCTCCATTTCAAGCGATATTGCAAAATAAAAATTTAGCAACTTTAACTTGACCAATTCCACTAATTTGAAAATTGGAACACTTTGAATTAAAATTAACTTACAGTCAACCTTCATTAATGTGTAGATGTAATACTTTTATTTATTTTTAATTATACATTTATTAATGATTTGTTGCTAAAAGATGTTGTTCATCCAAATTATGACATAATTAAATTATTTGTATCATTCACTCACTCTTTGTGAACCATATTAATGCTATCAAAAGTCATGTCAACTAATTTTGATGGAATCCCTTCAATTTGGGCAAAAGAAAGTACCATTTTAAATTGTTAAATTCATTTTATGTTCAATTACTTAATTTCGTTTCCACTACAATGAGAATTAACAATATTAACCCAGTTGTTGCGATTTGGATTTTCAAATTTTATTTTTTTATATCGTATCTCTTGAAAATAAAAATGTCTCTGACCGTCCTTGTAATGACTCCATGAAGATCGTAGTTAGATCTGCCAGAAGAGAAGGCTCCCGATTTCTTCCTACAGAGGCCGAATGTACTACAGAATATTTTCTATTTTCATAGGATAATATTGGAAAAAAAGAATGAATTTTGGATGATTTCCATTTTGACAGATTAGAGCAATTTCAATATATACCTGCAAAAAAACACTTATCAAACTTTTCCACTTGTGTTAATCAAGTTTACATTTATGAAATATACAAATTAGTAGATATACTAAATTAATGGTTTTAATTTGAAATTTAATACTCGCTCGTATTTCTGATTAGGGGGAAAAACTATGTACATAATATCATCCATCAAACTTTTTTTTTGAGCCACTAAATTTACAAGCGTATAGATAAAATTTCTTTTATTGGATATCCTAAAAAATGTGATGGAGAGTTACAAAACTTGGTGTAAAGACTATTTGCCAAATTTCATTTGTCTGCTGCATTGCTCTTTTCAGATTGCCATAATTCCATACTTAAGTTTACCAAACTCAAGGAATGCAGAAATTTGAAAATTCATCAAAATCTGAGGATCAAATTTTTTTATCATAAAATATACTCTCATAAAATATGTATGAAAAAATATAAATGCATGAATGCTGGGTATTTATAGTAGTATTTATTTGTCACCTAAACTCGTAGAAAAATATTAGCTCTTTAAGGCCTTCGTTCATCTTTCTAAATGATGACAAAATACTGATTCAAGCAGGGGGGGGTGAGAATCTGCACGGGCATGTCACACACTGTCATCCTTCTTTAGCTTTTCCATGAAGACTTTGCTATGTATAGTTACATTTTTAGCGTAGCAGGCTCAGTTTGAATGGACTTTATTTGAGGACAGCACAAACAAATTTATTTACAGTACAAGTAAAACTTCAGATAAACACAATCCAGCAGTCAACAGTCACTAAAGCGTAAATACAAGCCTTATGCACGATAAAAAGAGACTGCAAAACAGCTATTGTATAGCACAGTAAACAGTAAGTCACAGTGAGCTCATTTATAGAATGTTAACAGCAAACGTAAACATAGCCCGAACTTCAAAAGTAATCTGCTTGTCCAACAAGTCGTTACACCTTCGAGAGGAATTCTGCCAGATCACGGCAACCCGTCCCTAATATATAGACTAGCGAGCAGGCGTGCCGAAACACGCAGAGCTTTGTGAACGATCCAGCGGCTACCAGGCTATTTCTTTCACCAAATCAACTCGGCTGGTGCCAAGCTCTTTGTCAACCGGCACCAAATGTTCTTCCACGTTGTTTGCCCACTTGTAACATTATACATTAATTGGCATATTGATTAATTACGCATGAGAAATCCTGTGATGAAATGAGGCACAAATCCATACCATGAAAAACCTTTCATTTGTCTAGAAAATCCATTAAATATTAATTCAATTAGCATAATAAAGGCAATAGAATTTGATTGCAAAGAGGAGTAATTTATAATTTATTAATTAGATATAAAAGAGACCAACTCATATATGAATAATCGAGCATAGAAATAAACCCTTTTTGTTGTTTTTATAAGGGAAGAAAAAATTTTGCCTAACACTATGTAATGTTAAACATATAGGGTTTGCTATGAGGGGGATGAATTAACAAATGGACCTTAAGTATTAGACTATTTAATTTTTTTAAAAAATATATCTTTTTAAGGATACCAATTTAATTGTGCAAATTCTTTTATACAACTCAAGTGTTGAGGAAGGGTTGATTCAAATAATTGTTATTAAAGAAATAAAACTAATTTTAAAAACCCCTCTTTTATAAGATTTAATATGGAAAAAGTTTAGGATAAAAGGCATCTATTTTAAATTTGCTGATTAATTTTAAATCAGGTGAAAAATATTGCAATCTTTTTGTTCAAAGTACTGCTGGCAGTGAGCTGCTATTAGCCTAATTTAGGATTTGAAAACTTTTATTTAATATATTTTAAAATATTTAACTTAAGTACAGTAAAAATAGATATGTAATATTTCTTTCTGATAATGATTTCTTTATTCTGCAGGGTGAAGCAGACTTCCGCAGGATTATGAGTGTGGTTGATCCTAATAACACAGGCTATGTACATTTTGATACTTTCTTAGATTTTATGACTAGAGAAAGTACAGATTCTGACACAGCTGAACAAATTATTGATTCATTCAGGATTTTGGCTGGAGATAAGGTCTGTTTTAGTCACTTGTTTATTATTAATTTGTTTTATTAAATGTGTCAGTATATTATACGTATTAAGTTATATAATATTAGTATGACATTTAAACATAATTATTTTAAACAATTGATTTTTTAAAAAATTAGAGTAAATATTTATGGCACAATATGCTGGAAAAGGAACTATGTTATACATACATTGTAACTTAAAAAAATATTTTAAAATGTAACTTTATATATTTAATCTGCTGTGTATGGTAATTGATATGCATTTTATCATAGAATTGATTTAATCTTATTTGTAAAAAAACAAGATTACGATTATATTTTTTGCAACATAAGAAATTTTTATGGAAAAATATTCAGGAAAAGGATTTCTGGAATTGTTTCGATTTTTAAAAACAATAAAAATGGCTTAGTTATATTACCACTTAATTTATGGTGATTATATGTCAGATTAATTCTAAAATGTTAATGGAATAAAAATTTATTGAGGAAATAAAATATACCACTTTGTCCTGTTCTGTTTTGTTTTCTAACTTCTTTAAATATTCCGATGATGGAGTTCATTCTAAAATTTAATTCTATATATTGAATTTTAGAATGAATTCCATCCATTTAATTAAATTCTGTATTTCATTCTTTAGTTTAATTCAAATCTTTTGTGTGGTAGTAAAGTCAAGAGCTCCTTTGTAAAGAAAAAAAAATTTCCTACTTAAAAATAAAACATTTTTTGTATAACTCTTTTATTTTAACAAGCTTCTAACAACCATTGATGTGATAGCACTCATTTTGCAATATTGCTAAGTATTGATTGTATAGATGGCAGTATATATTTTAGGGAGGAAAACTCAGTTCTTCTTTCAGTAAATAGATGCTCAACATATTTTTGAGATGGAAATATTTTTTTCGTTATGAATTAGCTTTAAAACTTAAGTTTAAATTCAAAATCCTGTTTTTCTGAAGTTATACTGCATATATTGTTCATTAAAGCAGTCTTTGAAGGAGCATGCTCATTAAATCTGAATTTGAAAGGGGGGATCAAACATTCTGATTTAGCTTGGTATAAAAATTTGTATATGTTGATGCTAGTACAGGTTTCATCCTTATGGTCATTAAATTTTAAGATGAAATTTTTTATATTAATAGATTTATAAATTATAAAGTAAATAAAAAATGTTAGTGTTTTTTTAAAACTGAAATTCAATGTCAAAAATTTGGTGCCTTCCTCATAAAGTTGATATTTAATATTTAAATTGATATTAAACTGTCTTTCTTTATAGCCTTATATTACTGCAGAAGAGCTGCGCAGAGAATTGCCACCAGATCAGGCTGAGTACTGTATCCAGCGTATGGGACCCTTCAAAGGACCAGGAGCTGTACCTGGAGCCTTGGATTACATGTCCTTCTCAACGGCACTCTATGGCGAAAGTGATCTCTAGAGTCTTGCATTTAACGAACCCTCTGAGCTGGTCTTGTGTGGCTTTTTTATCCAAGACAACGCAACATTTCACAATCTCTTGCAACCACTCCTCTATCCTACTCCTTGTCCCATTGCTGCCAAAAGAATGGACTCATGGTGTTTTAATATCATGCCAATTAAAATCAAACATTTTTATTATCATTATAATTTATCAATCAATCAATCAATTTATAGTGAATTTCATACTCGGAAACAAAGGTCAACAAATCAATTGAAGTAGCATTGGATTGTCCGATGTTGGTTGTCAATAAATAAAGTGTCAAATCAGTGAGCAATTTTATAATAAATTAATTGGTTAGAAAAGACTATCATACCAGCTCAGTGTCTTGTTTTGCCCCATCCCCCAAAGGATTTGGTTAAAACCTTGTCTACTTAGAATAAAAATGAAATACGGTTAGTGACGCGTTGTTGTGAAAGAGCCACTCGTGCCTTCTGTGGTTCACCTGCCGTCCCCCAAGCGAAGCTGAAAATGACGTCTTCCGACAGCGTGGTTCTGAACCATTTAACGACCTCTTGAAACAACCAAAAGATAAAATTTTACTTTTTCTTTTGTTCAAAAAAGTGCTTGTTTTAACCCTCATATTTCACTAGGTATAGATTATGCCTGCCCTCCCCAAAACATATTTGTGTGATTGTGTTGCAAAGAATCATTATTTGAAATTAATTTAAAAAAAGAAATTTTATTTTATGTTTGTGAGAAGCTATCCAAAGAAAAGAGGAAAATTGTCCTATAATCATGCTTTTGTGCTTCTTTGTACTTTTTAAAATGTCTTAATAAAAAAAATTTTAGCCCCAGATTGGTTGATTTATTTGTTACTAGCCGCCTTTGGCGACCAGTCGGTTCGCCAATATTAATGCCGACTAAAGGGTTAAATCATTTTTATATATAACTTGGTCTCATAATAAGTTTTCCAACAAAATATTTTTCAGCTTCAAATTTCGATAGTCATATAACTCACTTATACTATTATGTAGGCCTTAAACAGTCCTATCTTTGAAGTCCGCATCTCTCTCTGATTTTCTATCAGTTCACTTAAAATTCACTTTTAAATTAAATTGAAAATGATGAAACTTCAATTAATACAACAACCTCTTTACTCAATCTAAGCATGTCTTTGAATAAAACTAAGAACTGAAAGCAGAATAGTCCGGCATTGAAAATTTATGTTCAATACAGAAATTGAAACATTATTTTTTTTTTATAATTTATAAGATCTCAAGGAATTATTCAGCAAAAATTTCACAGGTTAGTTGAAACCTTCAGTTTTTAATTTTATTTTTAGATGCATATAAATGCTCTCAATAATATTTTTTTTAGGTTTATAAATATATTTCAAAAAATTATGGTTTAAATTCCTTTGGTCTTATAGATTCATATTTGTAAAATATTCTTAATATTTCAAACTTCTAAATAAATAAGCATTTCTATCTTCATAAGCATTCTATCAAATCTGGCTGATTTATTCAGTTGTGAATATTGCAAGTTTAGAACAATCATCATTATCATATTCTAGACCAATTATTCTAGAGTAACTCTGATTGGCTTCTTTGAGATCTTGATAAAGTGATCTAAAATCGCCAGTTTTTACCGTAATAGTTATATTGAAATTTTCATGGATTGATCAGCTTTGATGAATGAGTTAGTTGATTGGATTTTATTTAAGGACTTATTTAATTAAGGACTATTGTCTCAAGAATTTATTATTATTTAAGGACTTATTGCCTCAAGAATATTTTGTTAAATATGATTCACAGTGCAGATGATGCATGTAAAAATTTAATTCATCAGCATTTTTTCCCTAAATCTATAATTATATATTTCACTTGGATCAATTGCTAAGAGATTATTTATATCTCTCCCCAAAAAATTAAGAAATTAGATGTTGGGCTCCGATTACAGAAGATGCCTTTTGGATTAGTAATATGTGTATTGTAAAATATCATAGCAATCGTTTCCATCCATTTATTTTCCAAAATTATCAAGTTTCATATTTATTTCATTTTATACAGACACTTGCCGAAAATGACATTTTTATATGTTTAATTTGGAATGATATTTGATTTATTTTTTCTCGTGAGAGAACACGATATTGTTTTGGTAGAAAGTTTTGATGTCTCTGAAATATGCGGGTAAAAATAGTTTTATATGCTTTTACAAGTTTTGCATTGTTAATTATTACGTATGCTTGTTTGAAAGAAGATGCGTTTTTATTTCGCATGATTCATTAAAATGCGGAGAAAAATTACAATCACGAAGGTGAATTCTTTGATTTGCACAAAATATCTTCTTCACATTGCTTTTTGTTCTTCGTTTCTTTGAAATGACGTCATTTTAAAAGTTCGTTTAAGATTTCTTGCTTTTGAATAATTAATCTCGTTCTCAGAAGATTATCGTTTGGTGCTTTTCTAAAAATTCTTTCAGTTTTTAACTGTCTCAGTTTTGTAATATATTTTTATTTTGTATTTTTATTTATTTTAATTCTTTAATTGAATTATTAAATTTGATATTGCTAACGATTTTCACTTGCATTTATTGTTTAAAAAATATCACATTTCCTGTTTGTTTCATTTCATATAATCACGTGAGGAAAATTGTATTTTTCTGTTTTATTTTTGATAGTAATTAACTTTTTTTTATAATCAGAACTTCTGAAAATGTGATGGCAACATTTTATTAAAAGCTGATTTTTTATTATTTTTTTGAGAAGATAACATTTTGTTTTTATTTTATTTTATGCGAAATAAATTGTTGAAAAAAAAAAACAATTAAATTAAATGTTTAAAAATTCATTAAAAATAGTTTTTAATTATAGGTCAAAACATTAGTAACATTGAAAAGCTAATTTTTTGAGCTTTAACTTGATGCAAAAATCAATTTTGTGCTGTAATATTTTTGGAAGTTATAGCGAAAAAACGTTAAAATTTGGCTTATTTTTTAATTAAAATTTTAATTAAAAATTCAAAAAAAGGGCTCCGAGGTGCACATTTCCGGCACCCAAGGTATACATATACCAAATTTGGTAGCTGTAGGTCGAACGGTCTGGCCTGTACATCGCCAACAGACACACACACACACACACACATTGTGCTTTATTATAAGTAAAGATTAATATTTCACAGATTTTTGAAATGCTGAGTTATGAATGGAATGAAACAAGCAATTATTACTCGCAATCTATATGTACCCAAGCCCTTCATTTGATAACAGCTAACATTTATACAATTCCATTCTACACAGCTAAAACAAACTCATGCAATTGGTTTTGTTTTTTTTCTAATAAATCAATATTTATTCCCCCTACTCAGAATAATTTTATAAAAAATATTCATTGTAAAAACAAATTAATTTTAGATCCATCTCATCAATGCATTTGTTTAGTATGCTTTAAATAAATTGTTGTAATTTTCTCTCCCTCCTTCATAATTTTCCAAATTTATTTTTCATATCCTCTTGCATAGTTTTTAAATAATATTTATAGAATATTAGCCACTGTAACAAATGGATACTACTCTTCTTGCATTTATTTGTTCAATATGAACGTAAGAAAAATCAACGTATTTTTATTAAACATATATTTTTAAATCGTACAAGGAGAGGGGATCTGAATTGAGGCAAATTATGTTTCAGTCCATTGTGAAAAAATGATTCCTTATCAGGGAAAAATAGTTTGATAGAGATGGTTTTCTCTATAAAGTTTTTAACATGGCGACAAAAATTTTTACAGTCATTTTTATGAAGCTGTAATGGGGAAACTTAAAATTCTTTTAATCCTCATTTCATCTCCTTCAGAGCTTTACAGATTTTTTTTTTTTTTTTTTTGCAATTAATTTTACCAGGTGCTAAGGCCAGTGTATAATTTTCATAATTGTGAATTTATAACATATATAGCAAGCATATATTCAATTATGTATTTAGAGATAAAATTAAGTATTGTTTTTAAAATATTTATAATTCCAAAATAAATCTTTCTTGCTGCAATGATCTTCATTTTAAAATGTTATATAAATTTTTCTGATCGAGGTTGCTTTAATGAAGTTTAAATTTTACTAACTGCTGATTAAATATTTAATCATAACCAAAGATTACAGTGTCATTTATGTATCCCCTCCTCTCGCATTGCAGCCTTTCTTATAAAATGTGACATCAGTAGGAATCAACCATATGCATTTGAAATATATTCCTAAATGTTGATTGTATTTGTTTTTCCACAAGCTTTTGTAATTAAAATGACTGCAAAAGTATAAAAGTAACTGTTGAAAATATCTGTGAAGAATACAGCTGTATTGAAGAATTTAATCAATGCTCATAATTTTGTTAATGTGATTAATAACAATAAACATATTTCCTGAGGCTTGTTTATAAAAATAATCTGTGTGTAGATATTTGCAATTGTTTGTCGAAATTTAGTCTTAGAATTTAAAAATCATAGTCTCAAAACTAAACAACTCTTAATCTTATTGCACATCCAATATCTGTTATTGAGCCTGTAGTAAGAAGTCCACAAGCTGAATAATGGATAAAAACTATTCTACGTGAAAACATCCATAAACAATAACAAAATAGACAAAGCAAAGAAAAAAATGTTAGCAGTAAAAAAATAGTACACAAGCTGCAAATCGTTCCATTACCTGAACCTTTCAACTCGTTTTGTGATTGACTACTATTAGGTTTGCCTTTTAAGATTTTTATAGATCTGTGACAGGACAAAAGCTTCTAGACAGATTACATATCTTTGCTCCTTATCGATATATCTCCAAAATTCTAGTCATTTCAAGGGCATTGCTGATGCATGAATAGTTCACTTTACTTACTAACCATTTTATTGTACTGTCAGCATTATGAATTGTCGTCCTAGTTTTCTCAATGATACTTTTCTTTGCACTTTACTGTGATAATTTGTATGTTCCCTAAATTTTTTTTCGTCTTCAAATATGTTAATAGTTATAAAACAATTATTTAAACATTGATAATACCTGATTACAAAATTTACATGAAACAAAAATCGAATTTTTTCTCCGTTATAAAATTGTAAAGTTTAGAATATTAATTTGTCAATAAAAAATCAAAATGCAAAATTTAATAGGTTATCTGATCACCACGCTTTTTTAAGATAGTACAATGCCCTAAGCATTTGGAAGATGAAGTTTAGGTAATTGTATTGAGAAAAGTTCTTATGATACGCCCAGAATGTTTCCTTATGTGTTAATTCTTTGATTCATTAAAAATTCTCAGATATCTGGCCAATAAAAAGATACAAAAAGTTCAACGAACAAATTTTAAAAAATTTTAAAAAACGTCTAATTACCTTTAGTTAATTTTAAGGAAGAGAATTATATGAACCTTACTAATTGGCAATCTAAAACAGAAATGCAATTCCTCATAATTAAATATGAAGATTAAAAGCAAAAACTAGAGTTGATCGTTGTGAAAGCGCGACTACTGATATTTTTGCATCAGCATTTAGTATTGATAAAATCCTTCAAATAAAACTTCTCCAATTTCTGAAATACTGGAACGTCCAATTTTTTTTTTTTTTTAATCCATGAAATTGATATGGAACTAAGGAAATTTGTTTCGTGACAAAATAACACTCACAGTTATAAGAAAGGAATTTTAATAAAATTAATATTTACAACAAAAAATGTAAAAAAACTGCCTTAAATTATCGTTTGCGTTTATCCCAGCAATCGTTGAGTTGAGTTGTTTCAATTTAATAATATACGCAACAGATAGAAAGGAGTTCAAACTTTTGTCAGGCTTACAAAAAGGAGAAAGAATTTAAAAAAAGAGATTACAGAAGTTCTAAGAACATTTGTGATTTCAAACCATGGGGTGGTATCTTGGATCAAGATTAATGAACAAAAATACCTTTCACAGTTTAGAAGAAAAACGTCATTTCACATCTGTGAATACAACAGTCCAGGAATAAGTACGAAAAAAAAATAATTAACTTTCTGTTAATATATAATATTTTTAAGTTTAGTTTTCAGCTTTAAGATTTAGTTTTTATTACTCAAAAAAAATTAGCTTGATAAAAAATAAATAAAAAAATAAAATAAAATAATAAATAAAAAATAATAATTGATAAAAAATAAATAAATAAATAAAATAAAATACATTTAATGAACATATTTCAATTTTGAAATAATTATTATTTTTGTATTACAAGAAACTTGATAATTTAAATAGTAGTCTAGAAGCAGTTGGAATTGTTAACAATAAACCTTTTATTTTGTGAAAAATCGATATTTTTATTGCTAATATAGGATAAATTTTAATTGAACAGTTAATTTTTTCTGTTAATTAACATTCGAAACTTAATATTTGTACTCAAAAAAATTTATATTTGAAAAAGACTTGCTTTCTATTTTTTTTTTATTTAAAACTGAGGTTTTTACTTAAAAAATTCAATTTTTAGGCCCATATCAGCCATTTAAACATTTTTCTCTTTAATTAAAAACTTGTTTTGGGTAATTATATGATCATAATAATAACTTTTTACTGAATGAAAATCTTAAATTTCAAAGAGGTTTGTCGTGTTACACCCTGCTGCTCAGATTTTAAATCATATTTAATATTTATTATAAGTAGAATAATTTTCTGTATATTTTTGCAATAAATTTAACTTTCCCCTTTAAATGAGCATCGTTGATTTAGAAAGACGAATGTCATAATTTTAACACAAGTTTACTAAAAAAATGATATATTTCTTTTTATTTTAATTGGCAGCTGAACAGGAAAATTCAATATATTAAATTTTAGCTCCAATATTAATTGTAAAAAGCAAATGACACTTTTCCCGCAATATAATTGATTACAAAAGAAAATCAAATAATAAATTCTTGCTTTTTATCTTAAAAAGACGTATTTGATTGGAAGCCATAATTGCTTTTTTTTTTCAAATACATATAAAATATAGACGATAAATTTATAGTTCTTGCCAGAAGATACATTATTTCAGCATTTGTTTAAAAACTTCAAACATTTTTATATTTTATATTTATCACCTTAATATTATTTATTTTGTAATAAATGCTAAATTAAATGCTGTTTGCAGTAGTCATTATTTAAGGTGAATAAAGTCTTTACTTATGGTTGTTTCAAAATGCAATATTTTATTGCTTTTTTCTTAGAACTGAAAGGAATTGGAAATTATGACTTACGGTGGCTCAAAGAATTGAGAGTACACCTGACTTTTACTTGATAAATCCGACTTTCAATACAATTAACACATTAACTAGAAGTCCAAACATATTTTTATATTTACACACAACAAATGGTTTAATTTAAAATTAAAATAAAGAAAAATAAACGAAAAACCTCTAAACTGAAAAAAAATCAGAAGCATTTTAAATAAACATTGGCAGATTTATGCCTCAAAAAATTCAAAATACACCAACGAAATTTTTGTATTATCTCACAAAAAAAGGAAGTATTAATGCTTAATCACATTTCTTTTTTAGTTTTTATAATGACTTTTAGATGTCGTGGTATTGAATCGACCAATTTTTGGTGGTATTTGAAGATATTTTACCCATTCTTCTTGCAACAATTGTTTTAAATAAGATTCGTTTCTAAATTTGTGTTTTTGAACCACTATTTTGAATGTGGCCCACATATATTCAGTGGCATTGCTATCACGTTACTGTGGTAATGTATGTAAATGCTGTTTACAATGGAAAAACATCATTATTTTAGCAACATTTTTTAGTATTTTAAATATTTACACTTTCTTTCTTTGTGAGATATGACAAAAATTTCGTTAGTGTACTTTCAATTTTTTGAGGTAAAAATCTGCTAATGTTTATTTAAAACAAAGTTAAAATAGTTAATAGGTTTTCCGTTGATTTTTCTTTATTTTTTCTTGAAATTAAACCATTTTTTATGTGTAAAAATAAAAATATATCTGGATTTCTAGTTAATGTGTTATTTAAAATACTTCTGATATTTTTCAGTTTAGAGGGAGTTTTTTGTTGATTTTTCTTTATTTTTACTTTAAATTAAATCATTTTTCATGTGTAAAAATAAAAATATGTTTGGATGTTAGTTATTTTAGATCTGATAGAA
>JAOUZG010006873.1:84181-98793 GCA_026289955.1 Argiope argentata
GGAGGCATAACCGTCAAAAGTGACAGTTGCGGTTTCATTATGGCGAGTCAGCGGTGAATATTTCAAATGCTAGTTTTATTTCGTTTCCGTATTTTGTGACTAAGATGCCATGCTTTGCTTAAGTCGAACTGAATATTAGTTACGCTTGTCTTTGCATTTTGGTCATCAATCTACAAAGACTGTTCGTACATTTTTTTAGACTATTTTGTTTCAGAATAGAAAGAAGAAAAAATCGTCTGCGTGGAAAAATTTATTTTCGCAGTAATTTAATTTTTGAAAGCATAAGTTATCGTCTGCTACTTCTAAAGTGTTTCGTTTGCACTGTTTTAAATAAGAATAAGCGATAAACAGAAAGCTACAGACTTTTTTAAAATTATTTTTTTGCCATGAAGAGAGTTATGGCAATGTACTATAAAGGCCATGTTTTTGTTTTTGTAGTTATCCTAAAATATAGATAATATTGTTGATAAAAAAAATTTATCGAAGTTAGACTTCTGTGGGAAAATTGTTCCAAATACATATGCTATGGAAAAAGGAATTCCTCAAATAATATAATGGTTATCCAATAATATAATGGTTGTAATTATATTATATTATCTTCATTGTTAAAATAATGCCGTTTAGCACAAATGTTTTTTTCAAAATTATTAAAATGTTCAATATCAACTGTAAATAAAACTATTAACATTGATTTAAATCTTAAGAAGGCCGAAAACTGTTTTTAAAACAGGACACATTTCAGAATTTTTTATAAAAAACATTTGTCTAAAGAGAAATTAAAAATTACTGTGATAATAGATGGTGCTTGGATCTTTTGAAATAATTGCAAGGAAATAAAATGATAAATAATCAGATGGGGAGAGATCTGAGGAGTACGGAAGTTACGGTAATCTCATCCTGATCTGATGAATGATGTGCTGTAAACATTAGTCTCATCCTGATCTGATAAATGTTGTGCTGGAAACATTAGTCTCTCTCATCCTGATCTGATGTATGTTGTGCTGGAAACAATAGTCTCTCTCATCTGATGTATGTTGTGCTGGAAACATTAGTCTCATCCTGATCTGATGAATGTTGTGATGGAAACATTAGCCTCATCCTGATCTGATGAATGTTGTGAAGTAAACATTAGTCTAGTCCATCATCTTACGGACTTTCAACTAGAATGTTCTTGATAAGGCAATTATATGGAGATTGCTGTGCGACTCTTGTGGTGTTTAGCTCTCAAGTCAAAATTTAAAATTCTAAATCACTTAAACCAAGAAAAAGTCATAATAGTCATAGTCATCAAAACACCGCTCTTGTTTTTTTTTTAAAAATGAAGCATGAGACACTGTCAATGTTGCCTTGGTTATTTATATTGGACAGTGTAGAAAAAAAGTTGGGAACGGGAATAACCTGGTTGATAGAGCGTTGGACTTATACTCCTTAGGTTTCAAGTTCGAAACTCACCAGCCGAAAGATTCCCCGAGTGTGTAGTAGCTGGCGCTCGTTAAATCTATCGTGGTCGCAAAGTCCTCCATGTCGAAAGTAATACCACTGGGGGAACTGGGCCAGAGGTGATCGTTCTCTGTTCCTGATCTAAATTACAATCTGTGGATGAATGAAGGAAGTCCTCTAAAAAGGGTTGTGACGTGTGTGTAGCTAAGTCGTATTCTTGGCCCTAGATGCTGCTACCTGTTAAAAACAAGAGACGCATACCTTCGGCTTAAATTCTGCAGATTTATCGATAGTGCTTGTCCACGGCAAGGGCAATAAGTAACAATAACAGAAAAAAAGTTTTGAAAGAAACAGCGTCCCCAATTATACAAATTTTAGAAAGCTCTGAGTTAAACTACACTGATGCCCCAGACAGTATATGGATGATTGGAAATGCTTGTAAATGCAATATCTAATAGTCAAAGACTTGGGTTGATAAAATTTGGTTGTAGTCTGGTTAATAAAATTCTGATTTTTTTTTGTCAATTTTTTTTTCAATCGTTGCTGAAAAGCAGGAACCCGAAACGTATACGTTTTCTTCACAATTTTACCAATAACAAAGCTCTCATGTGTGGGAATCAAAAAATAAGAATCTGAGCACTCGTTATGTTCACAGCCTTACTCAATGTTCATATTTTTAAGTTAGGGAGGAGAGGGTAATATCCTTATTAAGAAGCCACGAGAAAGTTTCATGGAGACTACCCCTGTTACTTTAACTATACTTGATTTTTCAAAGCATTGCAACTTCTTTTTCTTATTTATTTTGCAGATTACATAAGTTTTAATCAGAATCTTCCTTCTCTATCAAAATGAAGACCAAGGGATCAAATATTTGATAAAGCAACGAAAACTATTTGAATTTCTTGCAATAATAAAATGTATTAATTAAAACTGTATAAAAAAATAAAGAAAAAATGTCAATACTATGGAAAAATTTTACGACAATTTAGTAAGCTGTAGGGTTTTAGGTTACCCAATTCCACCAAAGAATCGTCGCGTTATTGGATCTATTGAATATTAAATCTGCCAGCCAAACGTCCTCCCGCTGGTGTGGAGAGGGGAGTGCCCGCTCAGGTGTCGTCCTCGTCATCTGACCGGGTTCAAAATTGCGAGTTCAATCCCAAAATAGCCCTAGTGTTGTTTCACAACGGGACGTTAATATAAAAAAAAAACTACCTAAAAACTAACTAATTCTTATTCTGATCCTCCAAAATGTCTATGTGTCTAATTTCGATGTTCTAAGTTAAACGGTCAGTACTATGGAGTCATGGGAATCACTCATTCGCTTTAATTATTAGTAGAAACGGAAAAAAATAATAGTTTCTTTTTGTAGACTTCGTAAAACAAAAAATAAAAAAAAAGTCTGTAACTTTGACATGGAAGATCATTTTATCTAACAGAGTTACGATAAGCAAAGACCTACTCTTGATTTCGAATTCATACGCAAGCAAATAATAGATTGTGCGCAAGTGTTATTATCAGATGAATCGGAAAATAGTTCATATTCTTAGAAGTTTATAAAGAAGTCATTTCTTGGAACGAGAAGCTCCATTTTCACTTTACTTATTGTACATCTAGCAACTGAAAAATTATATCACGGCAAAGTCCACAGAAAATCAACGTATTGCTAGATATTAGATGATATGCAATCTTGTGAAGGGGGGTCGTGTGTATGTGCAACTTCTTAATAATAATCAGTGGTTTTATAGCATAAACCGATTGAAAGGGAGGATTATTTTTGGAGAGTATTAAATCACGAGATCTTTATCAAAATCGGAATTGAATATCTTATAATAAAATAATGTTATAAGCGAGCGAGCGCCGTGAAAATTCACCAAAGATGGCGACGTTTGGCGAGGAGCTTCTAGCCAGCTTGATTGGTTTGGCGAAAGGAATAGTCTAGAAGCAGCTGGATCACGTGCGCTGTTTTGAGAAGTTTCGCGTGTTTCAGGGCACGCGCTTCCTCGGCAATATAAGGGACGAGTAGCCGGAGTCAGTGAGTTAGGTGAGAGTTTTCCCCTCTCCCTCGGAAGAGAAGCGTCTCGCTGGACTAGCGGATTCTCGCTTATTATTAGCGAGCTGTGTTTATGTTTGCTGTTAACGTTGTGTTATTGAGCTCGCTGTAATTTACTGTTTGCTGTGCTATACGATAGCTATTTTGCAATCTGTTTTTGTTGTGGGTAAAGCTTGCATTTACGCTGTAAGTGACTGTTGACTGCTGGGTTGTGTTTATCTGAAATTTTTACATTATCAATTATCCTACAAATAACTGTAAATAGCTGTAAATAAATTTGTTTGTGCTGTCCTCAAGTAAAGTCCATTTATTCCAAACCCGCTACGCTAAAAAGGTAACAATAATAATTCGTACTTCAACTGTAAGATATTGTATTTTAAATAAGTGAATCAAACTTTATGCGGAAAGCAAAATACGACTTTAATAATTTAGTTGCATGTTTTTTAATGCTATTTATTTCACTGATGCCTTTACATTTCAAAAACAGTTCCAATTCGATATTTATTAATTGTGATTAAAATTAATAATGAAAATATTTACTTCTTCCTTCGATTTAAGTATCGAAAAATGTCACGATAGATATCCTTCCCTTTTGATTTTATGGTTTAGGAATATTGGCGGGGTGTTGAAGCAAGATTTCAACATTTAGATTTAAAAAAAAAAAACTCATTTAAGAATACTAGATAGGCAATCTTCATGACATTATAAGTATTATCTTTAATTATTATCCTTGATTATATTTTCCTTAAATGATACGAAAACAAAAGTAACTAATCATGCTTATCTCCATCTACACAGTGCAGATACGTTGCATAAATTTCATTGTGGTATCTTTTGCATATTTTGCAGGCAAAAAGAAAAAGAAAAAAAAAAAAAAGCTGGGAACTTTACAGGAAAACATAAGGTAGCGTTCAGTTAGATACCATGCGTTTTTATTTTTATAATATGACTAACTTTCAACTGCGACTTCGTACGCGTGGAAATTTTGGTGTGTATGTATGAGAGTTGGCGGTCGGATTACAACGTAAAATGCCATTAAATTGTATCATTATGGTGCTGTTGAAAATGATTTTCGCCAAAAAATTAGTTTGTCGCCAAATTTTAGCGAAACGACCGAAAATCAGCAAACGTTGCAGCAAATTAACGGAAATATAGAAAAAAAATCAATGAATACAGAAAAAATGGACTGCATGCAAAAAAAAAAATTAATCGAATATAGTGAAAGTAGGCGAAAGATATGTACAGCAGGAAAAAAATCAAGGAAAATGAACCGGAAGATCGAATTACAATAACATATAAAATGAATGCAAAGTAAACCCAAACAAAGCGCTACCGAACAATTACCAGCTTCACAAAGCACCAAATGGTTGTATGTCAAAGCGTAGCCCACACAACTAACCTAAAAGCAATTCATTTACAGTATGCACCCAGGGCCCGAGTTAGCCTAGTTGGGGCCCGGGGCAAAAACTCCTTTGGGCCCCCCTCTGCTTCACTACTTCAGTAATAAAGAACATTCATTAAAGAAGGAAACATAAAATAAAATTTCTATTCGATTTGGTGGCCCTCACTTATTTGGGCCCCTTATGCCCCTGCCTGAGTCAGGCCCTGTATGTACCTGAAATAAAACAAAACAGCAAACCAATTATTCAAAACCATTCTGCTGATTAATCTGTCAAAAACAAAAATCAAGTAAAGAACACACTGCTCATGTCAATTCAAAGCCAACATGGGAAACCAAATGCATGAATTTTCTAAGCCAGTTGGGGTAGTACGGATTAGAAATTTTTAATTTTCTTTATTATGTTTTATTTTGTTACTTTTCCGCTAGCCGGGTGCAAGGGAAAAGTAGTCAAATAATGTAGAATTCCGCTGAATTTCCTTGTTGGTTTTTTGCTTGCGCTCGGATAACGGAAAAGTATCTTTATTATAATTCAATGAATCCAAAAGATCGATTAATTAACAATGTTGAATTTTAAATGCATCAAACTCTAAGAAAATAAAGAGGATTGTTTGAAATAACCGGTAGAAAACATGTTAAGCCTTACTCATTTGGCGTTGGAGAATCGAAGATTTTTGGCAGGGAAGTTAGTTTTTAATTAATAAAAAATTAATCACAAAATTAACCGGAATAAATAGTATCCTATGTTCTATTCGATACTGTAATATATCTCTGTGCTAAATTTCATCCAATTTCGCTCAGCCGTTCTAGCGTGATTGATTAACATCATCCATCCAAACTTTCACATATATAATAGTAGTATAGTGTTACGAGCTGGCAAGCGCCGTGGGGGCGTGTCGAGGTTGGCGGCGTTTGGCGATGAACTTCGTGCCAGCCATGCTGATTTGGCGAAAGGAATAGTCTGGTAGACGCTGGACCGTTCACAAAGCCCCGCGTTCTTTGGGGCACGTGCTTACTCGGCTATATAAGGGACGGGTTGCCGTAGTTTCAGCAGTAGTTTCCTCTTAGAAGAGAAGCGTCTCGCTGGACTAGCGGATTATTTTTTCACTTGTTATTAGTGAGCTGTGTTTACGTTTGCTGTAAAAGTAGTATAATTGAGCTCGCTGCGATTTACTGTTTACTGGGCTATACGATAGCTGTTTTGCAGTCTGTTTTTATTGTGCGTAAGGCTTGCATTTACGCTGTAAGTGACTGTTGACTGCTCGATTGTTTTTATCTGAAGCTTTCCTTTCTCAAGTCATCCTGTAAATAGCTGTAAATAAATTTCTTTGTGCTATCCTCAAGTAAAGTCCATTCAATCCGAAACCACTACGTTAAAAACGTAACAATAGATTATGACGTTATGCTTCATTAAATCTATATGCTAGGTTTGTGGAGTCAGATATGTCTATTAGTAACGAAATATCAAAAGCTCGCACACATCCAAGAAAGAAATAGCAAAATTCATTCATTTATAATTATTAAACACAATTTTTTAAATATTAAGTCATCGTCAATACAAATTCAAATGGCAACAAATCCATACCATCGAATTCCAGATTGACCCTCCGAGAGCATGGAACGAAAATTCCAGTCGCGTGCGGTACATGAGGGTTAATGAATAGGGGAGCGGAGTTTATTTTTCCATCCGTTCCGCTGGTGGATTTCAAAGCATCGCAACCCCACACCCCCACTGTTCGAACGTCAATTGGAGATCCCTCTAAACGTGCCGAGTCAATTCATATTTCCATTCTCTCACTTTTTCTTTCTGGGGACCCGCGGAGGCGGCCTTTGTCTTGGCGGCACGTGTTTAAGAAAAATGGACTGATTGGACATGCTTTTCTGCTTTTGGATTAGGCTGAGTTTTTTTATTTTAGGAAATCGCCTGTGGGAAGGGTATTTTTTTGCGATTGAGTCGTCACGTACGGTAATTATGAAAATTAGGACATTCAGGGATGGGAGGTATCATTAGAAAGAACTGCTGACAGTTCTGTTTGTGCGACAGGTACGACAAAGATTTGACTATCCAGGGCCTATTAGATTTCTGGCGTGAAATTTAGCTTTTGCGTTCAAATCTTGTGAACACGGAAATCGAACATTTATGTCGGACTTCTCAGATGGGTAAATTTAATGGAAAAGACATTGTAGGATGAAATGTTTCATTCAACAATGTGATTCTGAAATGTAGTCAAAACCTGATGCAACTGTATACTGACAGATTTATATATTTACACAAATGATGATAAAAATGTGCTGATGTACGAAATTAAATTGGCCATCTTTTTAAATGAGGGAAGAGGGGGGGCTCATAATGTTTAGGGCTTCAATCTGTTGTTGATACTAATGGCACTTGCCATGGACAAACCCACTGATGCATCAGTGGATTTAAGCCGAAATAAGCATCTCTTGTTTGAAGTAGCGCCAATTAGGGTTGAGAGTACGACTTAAGCTACACACTCATCATATTCGTTTGCACAGCCCCTTTTGCGTATAAATCTTGTGAACACGGAAATCGAAAATTTATGTCGGATTTCTCAGATGGGTCAGTTTAATGGGAAATACATTGTAGGATGAAATGTTTCATTATAACTATGTGATTCTGAAAAGTAATCAAAACCTGATGCGACTGTGGAACTGGCAGATTTATATATGCACACAAATGATGCACTTCTCTATGATGGGTTATGTCTATAATTTTATGGTATATAATAAATGTGAGGTAAAGATTACACGGGGAATTCCATATCTGAAACATTCTTTTTTCAGTCACTGTATAGGGAAAAAGTAATATAAAAAAATTGTCAATTTCTACTAAAGTTAACAAAGAAAATTCTTATTTCAGTTACTTTTTATTAAATAATTACATTTGCCTTTCTGGGGTTCCGTCTACAATGGAAGAAGGGGTGCAGTAGTTTCTCACGGTATAAACCCTAGAGTATCCGAAAGCTCAGGGATCCATAGGGCTCAGAAATCTGACTTCTAGCTCATACACTTCACAAACCTTTATTACGGGGTGGACCTCATTCATACATTTCATTCATTCATCCGCAAATTTTCTCTTTGACGTAATATAAAGAAAATACTGTAACCGTCCAAAGAATTTGAACTCGCGATTTTGACGAGATTTTTACACTTCAGATCTGAATTCGGAAAACAGTTTTGGAAAATGTCTTTCTGTAATAAAGACAACTCAAAACCACTTTGACCTAAAAGGATACGTTCTTTATAGCGAATTTGTAGATTTATTAAATTTTCGAGTTTGAGTCTCATCGAGAAGGCCCTGATCAAATTCATCTTCGGAATCTTACGACGATTAAAAGTTATATTCTAGCTCAAGAATTGATGTTCTGACATGATTCATTGAAATACGCTTAACAGAATTCATTTTAATCTTTTATTTTAAATTTAATTGTTTCATTCAATGAGTCATTTTAGTATTGTAAATGATCCAAAAAACCTTTGTCTCGCATTTATGGTGTAAAAAAATACCCCATTTCTTACTTATTTCATTTCATATAATCGCGTGCTCAAAATGACATTTTTCTAGGTTTTATTTTCTGTGGTCATTAACTTATTTTTTTTAAATCTGAGCTTTTGCAAATGCGATGGCAATAAAAAATTGATTTGATTAAAAGCTGATTTTTCAAGATGCTTTTGCAGATAATAACATTTTTAATTTTCGCCTACGGATTTTCGTTGACGCCAAAAAACCTCATCCCCAAAACAACATCATATTCTGACATGATAATAATATTTATTCTTTTCCAATTATAAGGAATTAATTTCCCTTAGTTAAAGATATCTTTTTATGAATTATATTATTTTAATTAAAATTATTTTATTTTAATTAAAAATTATAAATTAATGCCCGAGCTTTTTGAAATCACTTACATTATTATTACAAAGACTTCTTTATAATTCTATAAAGAAATTTTTTCTGCTCTTTAAAGTAATTTTTTGCTTTTTTTAAATTATTTTTTTGAATTAACGGTTCCCTTAATAATCCACCAAATCTTAATGAAAATAACTAATGCATTACTAATGCATAGATGAGCGATTAATTCAATGAAATAAATGCATTTATTACTTAAAATTTCTTCTAAAAATGTCCATTTTTAGTGAATTCGCTTCTAAAAACCCAACATTTATTATTTCTGTTATCTTCAGAATCCTGATGGTCAATATATTGGGGAAGCTACTAATTTTTGGTTCAAACTGACACTAATTTTTTCTTCTAATTTTACTAATTAGTAGCAGAAAGGAAGGAAGCTACTACTACTGTTGAAAAAACTACAAATTTTTGGTTAAAAAAAACAGGGTTTTTTTTAACCTTTTTTTTTTTTTTAAATCTGTCTGACTGCCTCTTCGGATACTGAGTTCTTATTTTATTGTCTAAATAATAGACCGGTGCAGTCGGTTTACAAATATTTATTTTTATTTTCGAATCGAAAGTATATTCAACATTTAAAAATATACTCTTTCTACATAAAACAATATTGATCAATACAGCAAATAATTTCAATAAAAATAAGAGTTAATTATAATTGTTTCACAGGATTGCCTATCTGTTACGCCATCTTCATTGGCGGCTTAGCATTTTTGGCATCCTTGGCGAGATAAGCCTCACTCTAAACTAGGATTTACACTATTTTATTCCCGATGCAACTCATGTGCGTATCAAATACAAATTTCTGAAACTCGGATTTTAGATAAATTTCCTTATTTCAACTCCATACACTACTTTGTCGGTAGCAAAATTGTTACATTAAATTAAAACATTTTCATGTTAACCGAAAAACTATTTATATGATAAACAAAACCCTTGTAGTGCGTTAAACGTACTTTATTTTCATTTCTTTTGGCTCTTCGATCCATGTATTTTCTACTTTTCATTATTATTCGTTTAAAAACACATCCATGACCTTCGTTGAGGAGTCAAAAAACATGAACTAGAGATTCAATACGCCGAGTATTTTAACTAACCCTAAGGGAAAAGTTTTAAAAGCTTTGGAATAGCAAGTTCAGCTCATCAACTTAAAAAATTTGTTCTACAGCTAAAACTATTTTTTTTAATGAAGTCTACGGTCGCAAATTCCAAGTTATCATGTGAGAACATTATTATTTTTAAGTGATTATTTTTCTTAATTAAGTCATTAACCAGCTTATGCCAGTTTGAAAAAATGAGGAGACCTCTCCCTAATGACAATCACGAGACTTCTCTATCGATTTTTATCCTTCTCTCTATTTCTATCTATCTATCTATATAGATATAAGTGATAATTTTTTTAACTTTCATTTTCAGTTTTTCTAGCTGGCAAACAAAGCTTTTGAGCTCGACTGCTTTTAAGATAAAAAGATTAAAATGAAATCTGCTACGCATAGTTCAATGTATCATATCGGAACATCATACCTTGAACGGCCAAGCACCACGTGCTCGTGCAAAGTTAAATTATATTTTTATAATTTTTAATGGTTTCATTGAATGAGTCACTTTAGTATTGCAAACGATCAAAAAAAACTTTGTCTCGCATTTATTGTTTAAACAAAAATATCCCATTTCCTATTTATTTCATTTCAGATAATCGCGTGCTCAAAATGACATTTTTCTAGTTTTTATTCGCTGTATTTATAAACTCATTTTTTTTTATAATCAGAGCTTTTGTAAATGCAATGGCAACATTTTTTACAAGCTGATTTTTTGAAAGGTTCGTGCAGATAATAAAATTTCAATATTTTGCCTAGGGATTTTTGTCGACGACACAAACATTATTCCCAAAACAACATGTTCTGTCATGATAAAAAACCAGTAATTTCGACGAAAAGTTCACTATTACAGGAAGCTATTGTATATGTGGTAAAATCCAATGAACGTAATGTAGATTGATATTAAAATTACATTCATAGTGTTTTCTGAAATACAATTAGTAAGAATGCGCTTATAATATCATTAAAGAATAAATTTAATTCGCGTTTTACAAAATTTCGATAGTTAAGACTAAAAGAAAAATTAAAAAAAGAAAAGAAAAAAGAACCGTAATATTTTGAGCGCATGATTAATTATTTAAAAGTAAGAAATCGTAAACAAACTGGAAGATGACGTCATTTCATAGAAACGAAAAACAAAAAGTAATTGATAGTAATTTTAATTAAATATTTCAAACAATACTGGCAAAACAAACCTCAAATGTCATGGGTCAGGTGACTCGCTATCCACCAATGAAGAAACGAATATTTTTTGCCCGTAAATTTTGGAGACACCAAAACCTCCTAACCAAAACAGCATCATGTTTTCACATGATAATAATATTGCATAGGGACTATAGATATGTGCTTCGACTATACAAACTTCTTATAGAAAGATTATAGCCAAAAGTGAAATTGTTAATATTGAAGAAAAAAATCAGTAAATTACATTCCTATAAACAGCAAAATTAAATAAAGGTTTTTTTTTAATTGATAAAGCTTTTAATCAAAATATATAAATAAAACTTCAGATTTGGTACAAAATATTTATAAAAAACAATGAGCTTCTCTCCCAATTCTGGAACATCCTTATATGAAAATGTTTCAGAATTGATTAATTTAATTTATTTTATCTTTAAAATGTATTTTTATTATAATAGCATCGTTTTAAAAAAAGGAAAGTATTTAATAGCATCTTAAAAGTAGTGGTTTAAATAAAAAAAAGTTATTATAAAACATATCTATACAAATAAAAATAAATCACCAAACATGTTGTTAAGCACAAAACTCTGGAACGGCTCGAATAATTCAGCTAATTTTTTTAAAAAATATTTTCGTTAAGGCACGAGGAAGATTCTTATATATATAGAGAGAGAGGGAAAAAAAGGGAAAAATTACTTTTCTGCTAAAAATCTTCATTTCCCCACCGCCAATTGAGTAAGACTTCAATTTGTTTTTTCCTAAGCTGCTGAGGTTAGGCTTCACAGTTTTCGACCGATTATTTCAAATGATTCTGTTTATTTTCATAGCGTTTGATGCACTTAAAATTAAACATGGTTAATGAATCTATTTTTCGTCTTCATTTTGAAATACTTTCGAATTAAAATAAAACAGAATAAAGGAAATTAAAAACTTTTAATCTGCATTGCGTTACCCCAACTGGCGTAGAAAATTCACGCATTTGCGTTGCTCTAATTGGCTTTAAAAATTCACGCATGTGCAGTGTGCTGTAATTGTTGACATATGTGTTTTCATTTTGATTAAAAGTTTCAAAAATATGCGTATAATAATACTGTTGTAGTTATCTCAATCTCTATCGATAAATAAAGAAGACATTTCAATTTAAAGAAATACGGACATGGTTTGCGGTTTTGCTTTATTTCAGGTATGCATTGTATTATGTACTGTATTATAATTAGTGTTTAGTTGTAGTATAATTAGTTGTAGGTAATTAGTTTCACTGTATTAATAATTAGTTTTTAGGTTAATTTTGTGCTTTTCCATGCGTACGAATTCGACGGTAAAAGCTAGTTACATATATTTTTTAATTAATTCCAATATGATACAGAAATTGCAAATTTCTGTACTAAATTTTAGAAGAGAAAAAATGGACAGATATAATATTGGTACATTTGTAAACATGTGTAATAATTTAAAGGAGAAAAAAAAAAAGTGGAAGAATTGAGCAAATATAAAATTGGCATATTCGGAAAATTTAAAATGTTGTAAAAATGGTTTCTTGCTATAAAATGTTCTAATATGTTGATGAATGTTGATTAATTAAAAATTTGAGAAGTGTTTGTTCTGAGTGAGCTACTATTATCTGAGAAGTAATATTTTTTAACTCTGAATCGAATAGGCTTTCTTATAGAGCATTTTAATAGTTTGTTAGTCTTTTATTACCATGTTTGAAAAAATAAAACTTTTTTTATGAATAAATCTATCTTTATTACATTGCTACAATTTTTATCTGTTACTTTTTTACTGAGTTTATAATTAAAAAAAAACTATTAGTATTTTAGTGTTAGTAATTAGTATTTTAAGCCATTATTAATTTAATAAGGCCATTAAAAATGAAATATCCCATATATTTTAGCTATAGACAGTTATTATTTATTTTAAGGAGCTTACCTAAAAATTTTAAAAATGGATTAAATATTTTTTTTAATCCTCCAATAATTTTCAGCGGAAATTAGAGATGTTCCTTTTTTTCCCCTTCATTATATAAAATAAAAAAATATATGATTTACATGTAATTAAAAATATGTTCTGTAAAAAGTATCTTATCTTGCTTAACTATCTGGTATTTTCTTTTTTGATAAAATTTTATTATCTGGATTATTTTATTAAATGCATTTCATTATCTTTTTTAATACAACATCTCTTGATACATTTAATCGAGTTTTTTTAACACAATGCCAATTTTCAAAATCAGGAGAAGTAACTTTTCAAACTGATAAATTGATTCAAAACAAAATAAATAATTTTAAGAAAAGGAATAAATTTGTTGAAAACTTAGTCACTAGATGGCGCAATCAAGCGACAGCATTAGCTTGGTTACGAAGCTCAAAAGCATTAGAAACATGGAATGAAAAAGAGCATGTTTTTATCTCCTTCCTAGCCACTGCATTATTAAATTCTGCTCACGTTGGCATTGGGTTATGTTTTAGTAAAAAAAAAGAGATTAAATTTTATAATCAATAATTTGAAACTTATTTTTTTTTCAATCAATATCTATAGGCAACTAAGCATGGTCATGCAACTAACTCATTGAGAGCTGTTTAATTCAGGGAGAAAAAAAAATTTTTTTAATTATTTTCACATATTTTTGTATTATCAAATAATATTCATTGTAAGTATATATAAGTTCAATATATATATATATTTTTCTTTTTAATTCGAAGATAATTTTTAAGTGATTTAAATTGACTTGTCAATAATACATTTTCATAACCTGGCTAACAAATACAGTATATAAAAGGTAGAAAGGTTTCATACTTTAAATCGTTTTTTTATTCAAATAAATATTCGAAAAATGTAATAAAAATTTGTTTTATGAGTTTTACAAATGATATATTCATGAAACACTTATATATCATTACAAATAATGTTTATATGGAAAATTATTTCTCTAATTTTGAATATACACTAAAAAGGGGGGGGGGGGGTCAGCGATTTTTGGGGGATATATAGAATTATTGGAATAAAAATTATAATTAAACTGAAAAGATTAAAAATTAGATCATTAATTGAAAATATATGAATTTAAAAAAATATAGATCATAATTTTTTATAACTTTATTGAGTCAATAAAATTGATAATGACTAATGACTTAAAGAAATTTAAATTATATTATTTCATTTATTTCTATTCAGAAAGAAAATATTAAAAAAAAATTCCTAGAAAACTCTAATTTCAATTGAGGTGCGAAATATGAAAATTTTATCAAAGAGATTTTTTTTTTAAATTATCGATCTAATAGCATGTATATTCTTGGACTATAAGATTTCACTAAATCATAAGATGTTATCACTAATCCCTCAATCAATTACACATTTTTAGCAGAATATTTAAACATCATGTTTTTTCAAGAATAGAAACCTATTTTATATTCATTTTTGTTTCCAAAGTAAGCCTCATTTTAAGTTTTCGTGAAAAAGATAAGGCATTTTAAATTGAATATATTTTTCAATTCCTGCAATTAGCTCAAACTCTCA
>JAOUZG010006873.1:106050-120213 GCA_026289955.1 Argiope argentata
TCAATTTCCTTTATTCAATTAATTAATAATTTCTAATTTATAAATCTCCTTTATTCAATTAATTAATAATTTCGAATTCATCAGCCTCCTTTATTCAATCAATTAATAATTTCTAATTTATAAATCTCCTTTATTCAATAAATTAATAATATCTAATCTTTTAGTCCTTTATATTCAATTAATTAATAATTTCTAATTTATTATCTCCTTTATTCAATCAATTAATAATTTCTAATTCATCAGTCTCATTTATTCAATCAATTAATAATTTCTAATTCTTTAGTCTCTTTTATTCAATCAATAAATAATTTTTAATTTATCAATCTCTTTTGTTTTATCGTTTGACATCAAATATCATAAAGATTATTAAACATAAAAATTTATTGTACTTTTTAACATTTTTTTTGTCTAATTGCAGTAATAAAAAATTCATCGATTAATTTAACATTTACGCGTGTTCTATAAATCGGCATCACCATTTCTTTTATTGTACAGCAACCGAAGCATGTCTCCAGCGTATGCTATTCATTCGGCCTCTTTTTTGTTTATGAATCAAATAATGCAAACTGGCAAATGTCATTCATGCGGATGTTTACGAGATCATTCTTAATGAGTCATTTTTGAGGAAATACCAAGGCGAACGCATTTCGCCTCTCTAACTGTAACTGCTCAAAAAAGAATATTAGAACGTGATGAAAGGGGGAAAAACTGAAAAGGAGAAATCAGTGTGACCCAAATTAGAGACTATTACTCTTTACTCGAAGCGATGTTTGTTACGTAAACTGGCGTTTAAAGCAACCTGGGAAAGGATTAAAGGTTAAACGATAGCTGCAAAAATCTCTGACGGTCACGCACTACTTTGACTCGATTTTGTAATCTGAAAGAATAAAATGTTTGCAGACGATTTTAAAATTAATTCCTATTCGAATTAATAAATTATTTACTGTATTCTGAAGAAGAAGAAAAATGTTTGCAGACGATTTTAAAATTAATTTCTATTGGAATCAATGAATTATTTACTGTATTCTGAAAAAAAAAAATGTTTGCAGACGATTTAAAAATTAATTCCTATTAGAATCAATTAATTAATTAATGTGTTCTGAAAAAAAATGTTTGCAGACGATTTAAAAATTAATTCTATTCAAACCAATAAATTATTTACTGTATTCTGAAAAAAAAAATGTTTGCTGACGATTTTAAAATTAATTCCTATTAGAATCAATCAATTAATTACTTTCTGAAAAATTAAAATGTTTGTAGATGATTTTAAAATTAATTCCTATTGGAATGAATGAATTATTTACTGTGTTCTAAACAAAAAATGTTTGCAGGCGATTTGAAAATTAGTTTTTACTGGATCATCAAATTAAGGAGTATTAAAACTAAATATTGATTTGCGAAAAAATAAAGTCAAATGGTTGTATGTTTTGAAGGGAAAGACTAACACGCTCAGACATTTTTTAAAATTAATTATTGCAGTAATTCGAAATTCGAAGAATTAAATCATGTGCTATTATTGTGCTGTCGTAAGAGCATTTATGTTAAATTAATTCTTTCTGGATCAATGCCTTCAGCGAAGCAGCAGTCTAGTAAAGTAAAATAAATTCAGACGATTTAAAATTGATTCTAATAAGTTCAAAATAATTAAATGAATATTGCAGTTATTCTAAGAATTAAAAAGGTGTGTCATTTGCTTTAGAGGAAAAAGTTTATGTAATTATTAAGTAGAAAAGAAGTCGTTTTCATTTTCCCTCTCCCCTATACCATTTGAAATCTAAATTACTTTGAGAAATAAAAGCAAGCAAATTCATTTGGCAAAGTGCCAGCGTGAAAGAATTATCAACAGCAGATAAAAAAACACGTGGCTCGGTGTCATGTCTCAACGTGAACTAGAAAATTTTCATAACAAGGGATCTTATGACTGTGCATATATTTCTTTGCTGGAATTGCTTGTGAAATTATATAACTATTTGCAAAAATTGTTTTAGTTGTTGTGTGCTTTGCGAATATTTATTAACTTATTAAATATTATTTTGAGTGAATTTTTAGATTACTTTAGCAAATAATACAAATCTTAAATAATAAAATTTTCTGATTTAAAATGGTTAACTCAAATGCGCATTAATTTACTGCAAGCTCTTCAGATTATACATACAATTATGGCTATATTATAACGTTTTTAAATGTGAAATTTTTTAGTTATAGTTTTGAATGAGAAAAGTAATATTTACTAAGCAGTGATAGATAGCATAGACAAATTATTAAATAGGTAAAGTAGGCAATTTCCTAGGACCTGAACAAATTTAAAAGCCCCTAAATCTTATTATTGTTTTTTTTTTTTGTAGTGCCTTGAAAGTTATTTAATTTGTAGCTTTCATTTAATTATAAAAGTCGTGGAATTTAATTTATTTATATTAAAATCAAATATTGTTTGAATTAATTTAGATGTATTATTTTATTAACATTCCTAATTATTTATCCTTTATAAGCTTTTATGATGTTTTTTTTTAAATTCTAAACGTTGTGATCGAAATAATTTTAAATAATGTCCAATCTTATTATTAAACATCTTTTAGATTGATTGAAATAAAGTTTCCTTTGGGTTTTTAAAAAAACTATTTCGGTTAAAATTATTTCAAATTCAAATTGTGCATTTTTTTAATAAGGCATATTAAAGCCGATAATTTAGAAAGTGATCTGTAATTTCGTTTTTCAATATTTAGTTATTATTATTTGTTAAAATTTGCTATTTAAAACTTTTTACATCAAGTTTAAAGCAAAAAAGATATTTAAAAAAAACATGATTTTGGAATTCAGTAGGCTGAAAAATCCCTCCGCCTCAACTAAAAAAAATTGAACCCGCTTTAGAAATGTTACATATATTGTAAAACAAGCACATGGACATTAAAGGAAACATGAATGTTTGAAAACATTAAAAGAAACAGGGATGTTTGAAAATAATAAATCACTTTTATTATGAAATCTATATCTATTTTTATGTAATTATTTTTAATACATTCATTTACATTTTTCTATGTGATTTTGCTGTAAGTCTGTACCGAGAAAAAAAGATAACTAATTCTGAAATTAGTAAAGAAATAGTTGGCAACATGGAGAAAGCCACATTTTAACGAGATTTTATGTACGGGTCGTCATTTTGAAGTGCAGAGGCGTAACAAAGCTAAAAGGCGCCCAGAGCGTAATGTAATTCTTGCACCCTCTGTCATCATCAGCGGCTTAACAAAGGGAAATGTCGCTCAATGAATAGTTTCATGTCTTGAAATGTGTTCTTTTTGTTGTATTGATTTTAGAGAGTGACTACTGCTATTATTTCATATTATTGTTTCATCACTTTTTTACTGCAGAAAAAATGCAAAATAAGTACAATAAGAGGAATAGGAAAATGAAGGAAATGAATTTTAGTTTATGATATGATTTTTGTGAGGGGGCGAAATAAAATGGAACGGACTTACATTTAATATTGAATTAGAAGCCAAAAAAACAAAAACAAAGTCCTTTCTAATTTAAAGTCATCAGGAATTCAGAAATAGAAGAGAAAACCAGTCCCCCCCCCCCCTGTCAATGGCGTACGAAAATAAGTGGCATCGAGGGCCCAATAAGATCCCTCCCCTTGTCATGATCACTATCTCACAAAGTTAAATTTCAATGACAATATGAGATTGCTTTCAACATTTTAGAACATGATGTTGTTTTGGGGGTGAGGTTTTTTGGGTCAACAAAACTCCGTAAGAAAAATAAAAAATAATAATTCGTAGGCGAAAAATAAAAATGTTATTGTCTGCACGAGCATCTCAAAAAAAATTTAGCTTTTAATAACATGTTGCCATTGCATTTACAAAAAGCTCTGATTTTTAAAAAATAAGTTAATGATTACAGCAGATAAAACCCGAAAGATGTCATTTTGAGCACGTGATTATACGAAATGAAATAACTAGGAAATGGGATATTTTTTTAAACAATAAATGCGAGGCATAGATTTTTTAGGATCGTTTGCAATACTAAAGTGACCCATTCGATGAAACGATTAAAATGAATAAAAATATAATTTAACTCGCACGAGCACGTGGTGCTTGGTCGTTCAAGAAATGATGTTCTCACATGCTACATTGAAATATGCATAGCAGGTTTCATTTTAATCTTTTTTTCATCTAATCTGTTTCAACTAATCGGTTTTTCTCCCTAGACTGTGGTTAACCTATTTAAAATCCATCAGAAAATGCGGCCAGATGCATCAAATATCGGGGAAAAACCTTAGTCTTTGTTTCTTTTTCCTTATCTTTATTTTATCCTCCACTTGTAAACTTTCCTCAGTTAGAGACGTACGTTCCCGGTTTAAAATAAAACAATAATGATTATTATAAAATTTTTTAAAAATTCTACTCACTTTATATTTTAAAAAAATATCAGGAAAACTGTTTCACTAAAAATTATATTTTTGTAATTCTCGTGTTCAACATTACAACGGAAGGAGGTTTGCTGTAGTTTTAGAGGGTATGAACCTTGAACACCAAAGGACAAGGGCCAGGGTGGCCTGGTTGGTAGAGCGTTGGGCTCGTACTCCTTAGGTTGCGAGTTCGAAACTCACCGGTCAAAAGATTTTCCCGAGTGTATGGTGGCTAGAGCTCGTCAAATCTGTTAGTGTTCGCGAAGTTCTCCATGTCGAGAGTGATATCACTAGGGGGACTGGGTCAGAGGGGATCGTTCTCTGTTGCAAATTTAGATTACGATCTGGGATGAGTGAATGAATTTGTATGGATGGCATACGCCCCCTAAAAAATCGTGGTGCGTGTGTAGCTAAGTCGTACTCTCGGCCGTAGATAGTGCTACTTTTAAAAACAAGAAACGTATATATCTCCGGCTGAAAATCCGCTGATGTATCAGCGGGGACTTGTCCTTGACAAGTGCCATAAGTAACAACAATAGCACACCAGAAGAGAGAAATCTGACTTCTAACTCACACACGTCACAAACCTTTTTTATGAAGCTGATTTCATTCATTCACAGACCGTAATTTAGAACTGGAACAGAGAACGCTCACCTCTGATCCAGTAGCTCTTGTGGTATTAATCTCCACATGAAGGACTTAGTGACCACGACAGATTTATACGTGCGCCAGCCACTACACACACTTGGAAAGTCTTCGGCTGGAGGGTTCGAACTCGCAGTTCAATGTATGCAAATACAACGCCCTACCAACCAGGGTATTGCGGCCTCCGTTATTTTCTTGTCAAAGAGCAAAACAAAACATGAATTAATCACTTTGAGTGTGATTCATGTTTTCAAAAATCAACCTTTTAATTCCAAAATCAACCTTTTAATTTCAAAATCAACCTTTTAAATTCAAAATTGACCTCGACTCTAAAATTAAAAGGATGAACTTCATTTTACATAGACTGATAAAGAAAAGAAAATGCTTCCAAAAATTTACCGTTCTTACTAATGCCACTGAAAGGAAGTGAAATATTTCCTAAGAAATTCTACAAAAAAGACACAAAAATCATCTCTATTCAAAAATTATACAATATAATATTCTCCGTAAATGGAAACAAAGAAAAAAAGAGACTGTAATGTTCACCGAACATCCTCAGATGCGATTCTCAAAAGTCTCTCTACACACGAAACCCGGAGGGAGAAAAACAGTCATTGACGAGAACAAACGCCGTTACGTTTCTGCTAGGTAATATGACGAAAGACATTACACGTCATATTCGCGTGAAAACAATAAATTAAACAAAGAGAAAAAAAGACGGACGAGGTAGAATTCAGAGAGACCTGTTTTGATTTTTTTTTTTCCTCTCGCACGATTTCACCCATTGCACGTCATTTCGTACACAACTCGAGAGTGGAGCAGGAAAGTAAAGACTGCATGACTGCGCATGTGCACAAATTTTATTATTGTTCTTTCCGTTTTAATGTTTGATGGGGGAAAAAAGTGAGAAGAAAGATAGAATGCATCGCAGCAATATGAATCGAACGATTGTTTTCAAAATTGTTTCTAAAAAGATAATTCCATTGAAAATTCGAGATTTGATATTATCAATGTTTTTTTTTTCTTTCCTTACGTATTGGGAATTTTCCCATGTAATTTCTTGAATTAAAGAGAAAAATTTCTCTTTTGTTAAGGAAATCATTTAATTAAAATTATCATTTGGGAAATGTTCTTGTTTTGCTTTTTTTTTTCTTTTTTCAAAAAAAAAAAAAAAGTAGATATTTACATAATTATTTAATTCTTTCTTTATAGAATTGAATAAATACATTTCAATAATTTTTTCTGTCCTATTTTTTATTAATATCTAGCCGATTAAATTGATGAAAATAATAATAATGAAAAAAAAGATGACTTGTCAGTGAATATTAAAATATAAATTCAATGCATTACAAAATAATGAACCAGTAGTGTTATGGTCACTAAAACACTTTTTTTAACGAAAAAAGAATCTGAAATGCACTAAATGTAAAAAATTATTATATTTTACGAAGTAATCACTCTAATTCAGGTCTAAAAACTAAAAGATCCATAAAATAAACACATATTTCTTGGGGGAGAGGAATACATTAAATAACGTAATATAATATTGCATACTATGAGAGTAAACAATTTTTTTCTAAAAAATTAAAATGTTCATTATCCATTCTTCTATGATTGAAACTGACCAAGTTATGAAGCTTCGAATATCACTGTTTGTGACAATTTTCAATCTTTTCAGAGACTGACTGGAGCAAGATCCGACAATCAACATGAATCTCTTCCTTGAGATGACTACTGATCAACCTAAAATAGATTCAGGTACTTAGTATTAAGCCGTCGATAATTTTCGCCAAATCAAAAAACGGTCGCCAATAGATCGCTTATACGCCAAAATCGGTTTGCACGTATTTACAGCATTAAAGAATTTTGGCCGCCAAAATAAAATTAGGCGCGTTTTTGGCGGATCGACGGTCTAATACGTAAGTATCCAGATTCAAACATAAATCAGCCACTTTGAGTCGCTAAAATCATAAAAATATTTTTAATTGTAAAATTGTACAAAAGTGGAAGCATCTCCTTTAATTAAAAACATAAATGAGTCGTGACCATTTTAGTGAATATAGTTAATAGAATTGAAGGGGGTGGGGGTGTATAAAAATTAAGCAATGTAATTTTTTAAGTAGTAGATTCATTGTTCCAAACAATATAAAATATATTTTTTATGATATTTAGATCAATTTTCCAACTGGGAATAATGTCTTTCTTCAACAGTTAAGACATTAAATAATTAGTCAGGATTGTACCAGCTAAAAGATTTCCTTGTGCATTTTTAAGAGCCTTCCAATGATGGAAGTTACACTTGTGTTTTACTCAAAATGCTTAATTACTGGAATCGAATAAACTCTTGTGTGAGGAATACAGGAATATGATCTTTATGTACCAGCCCAAGAGTAAACACCTTATTAATTGTTATTAACTAATAACTGGTAAGGTTCTTAGGTTGGTGGGTTAATATATTGCTAATAACACGTTGTATAAGCCTAAATAGATAATAATGTATTGATTATAATTACGAAAATTATTTAATCATTTAGATAATAAATTTTCATAAATAATTAATAAATAAATTATTAGTTATTTATAAAAAGAAATTTGTAAAAAAAAATGAAAAAATTATTTAAAATTTTAGAATTTCAATTTTGATCTTTTTAGAAAGATTTTACTCACTATTACAAATTTCACTTTCAGTAAAGGCATGCCAGTAATAAGTAAGTGAGAGGAGGGGGGGGGGGTCCTTATCAAAGTCAAAAAAAATTGTTTTTTTATAGCAATAAGATACAAAATTAAGTCTTCCCCCCTCAAACTATAAAAATTCCTGAAATTTCAGAAATATGCATAATGGAATTAATTAACCCGATAACACATTCCCATTTGAAATGCAACTGTACATATTATTTAACATTTGACTGTACGTAGTAATATATTGTACTATGACATCATTTCCTTTCCCTCACAGCAAAATTCATAATGAATTTCAAAATTAAATCTGCGTGCTTGACATAAATCAATGAAAGTTTGTTGATTTTATTGGCAAAAAAAAAAAATTATGAATCAGAACATGAAGTAAAAAAAAATGCAAAAGAAATTGAAATTCTCTAATTTGGAATAAGAATGAAAGCATCAGGTTTCTAAAATTTTAAATGAAAATTAAATAAAGAACAACAACTGAAACCATTTAATTAGTCTTATTCGAAAATAGAAATTTAAAATGCCTAGAAAGAACATTAAAAAATGGAAATGAAAATGAATTAAAAATGAATAAGATAAAAAGTAATAATTGAAGTGATGGATTTGTATAGTTGAAATAATATTGATCCTACTTTATTATTTTGGTGGAATTTTTTTTTAAATTTTATCATGCATGGAAATAAATGATAAAAGGCATTTTAAAAAATTCGAGTGTTAGAAACTATCTTTCTATTATTATTGAAAGAGCTATAAGTACTCCAATTTAAATTTCATTCCATACAAATTAAAAAACAAAAATTGGTATTAACGGTCATTGGATATTTCTCGGCAAGATTATTCTAAAATATTTGATCACCCTGTGTTCAAGGTTATAATAAATATAAGAGACGACAAAGATACATAATTTTTTCAAATCCTCTCATGATATTTCTCTTTAAAAAGTGACAAAAAATTGCAAAATTTTGTTCTATTGGTGCCTTTGAAATAATATTGAATAAAATAAAAGATGTCTATATCTAAGGTATTTAAATTTTGTAATTCGGTAGTTTTCCAAAATAAGAATTTGCAATTAAGTTTCATCCAACTTGCTTTGATCATATATATGATTAATATTAATCATTATATAAAAAAGTACTTTTTTATTCCATTTTATATATTTATTGAATTCATTAATATATTTAATGCTTAAATTACTACAGCAATACATCCGTACGTATTTATTATTTTGCTTAATATTTTTATAAATTCAAAAAATTAGATTACATATTTATATTATTTTTATAAGATAAAAAAAAATTGTATTAAATAATTTTTATTCATAATTGAACAAAATCAGTACAAAACATTTCTGAGATCTCTCGGTTTAACAGCATCCTTCTCTACAATTTTGTTACTCCATTGGATTTTACTGTTCTTTTTGTCATCCAAAGCACCATCATTAAATAACATTTTATTCTTCATTTTTATTTTGAAAACATTCAAGTACAATCCAACCGGAACTGAAATGGAAGAAATAACACGCATCCCCATTAAAATATCGTAAACTGACAAGTGCAGAGAGCTCAGACAGTTATGATTCAGCTTTTACTCTTCAAAATCGCTCTTATTTCTTCTCGCTAGACAGGTTCCAAAAAGAAAAAAAGAATCCCTACCGAAAATCCTCATTTCCCTCACAGAGGGAGCAAGTTAGGGAAAAAAACGGAGGGAAAAAAAGCGAACCAGTTCCATTTGCCATCGCCGCTGGTAACGCCTTCCGAGAAATTGCCGATAGGATGACGTCACCTTCTAGAAAAAGAGTCTCCGCCCACGAAGTGACGTATCGGAAACTCATCGCTTCCGGCGGCCCTGAGTGGTGAGTCAGTGCGGCCAATGAGAAGCGGGATCTGACGTAGCCCGCAGAATGCAACTTCACTTGACGTTGTCGTGTTTTTTATCTCAGTTCAACATTCCGTTCGACAAGTTGTAGTGGGTGAGAGCTCGTCGAAGAGACGTCCGCGGATTTCTTGATCGTTGCATCACTTCTTACCACTGATTTCGGGTTCCGAACAACGCGTGAAAATGCTGCCTTTTGAGACGACGAATCTCTTTGAGCAACTACCCCGGTTTGTTTTTAAAATGCCGCGGGTAGTGGCGGACCAAGAGAGTAAATTCCAGTCCGATGAACTGTTCAGACGTCTATCCAGGGAAACGGAGGTGAGTTTTGTTTACAAATAATCTGTTGCCAATCCTTGTCGAGTTATGTCACTTCTTTTAGTGTTATTGTGGTTTGTGACGTCATCACATGTGCTTGTGTAACTAGTATTTAAAGAACTATTGAGATCCCAGAATAGTTCTTTAGTTTATCTTGGAGTTTGTTCGAATATTTCTGTTTGGATCTTTGGGTATAATTCTTATTGATACGTTTGGACGATCATGGTGTATTTGAACATGAAATGATATGGATTATTGATATATTAAGTGGATTCCAAAACTTCGATTAGACAATCATCGATCTAATTATTAATCGTTATTTACTAAGCGGAACTTTTATAAGGCATTGGACTATATTTATACTGTTTCTGCATGTATTTGCTCGGTCTTTAAAATGTTATTCGAAATTGTGATTTTGATATTATCTTCTAATGTTGATCTCTGATTTGGTTAGAATTGATTTTTATTTCAGATCTTTAAACTAACTTGCTTCGTTTTCTTTTCTTTTTTTAACCATGATTTAAGTTAGTTTTTATGAACTATGAGACATCGAATCAGATTCAAAATCGATTGTCTAGAGTTAATTTTAAAAAATTAACTGCATGTCAAGAATAGTTTAAATTTATTTGATTTGGTAAAATATAATAAAAATTTCTGATGAAGTTGAATTTGTAGACATTTTTTTGCTTGCTAATACTGAAAATATAATCGTTCATGTAATAACCTTTTGAGGCTGGATTTTAAGTTAAAGAAGCCTGTTAGAGATAAATAGTGAATATTTTCGTACATTTTAATGACGTATACAAAAATTGTTTGCCTTTTAATTAGGGTTACAGATTATGACAATAAAGTATGCTTGAAACCTTAACCCCTTAACCGGTTTGCTCACACGCCGTACGTGCATCGATTTATAGAATTATGATAGTTGTAAACAAAAAATAAATCATTCATAACAATTATAATTCAATAGTAAAATGACTTCGAATATGTAGATAAGTATTCCATGGATTTCCATTTGAATCAAAATAAAATATTCCCAAAATAGAAGGTGTCATCTTATCAGATAGTAAGGAAAATAAACCAGTTAAGGGGTTAATAATACATAAATTTGTTAAAAATTGTAAGTCCAAATTTTTTTACATACATTGGACTTGTAATATTTAAAAATCTATAAGACATTCTATATCCTACCAGACATTTTGACTAATAGTCTTATAACTTCAGAATACATGTTAAATGCTCTGATCAATATACTGTTTACAAATGATTCACAAATTAGCTTTAATGAAATATATGTAACAGTCAAAGTTGTAATTTAGTATTTACTTTTGCAGAGTCATTTAATTGGTAAAATTTTTGAACAAACTAAGTTTAAACTAAATTTTTAAGTTTCATGAGTACTTGTGTCCACAAATAGGTTTTGATTCTCACAATACAATGGATTTCCTAATTCCATTCTGTATAACTGGATGATGTAATTAACAAAATCAGAGGTAAATTAATCTGTGTCGGATTTTTTTCTATTATAAAACTTCTATTCTTATATAAAAATTTGTGTTCTACTATAAAATTTCTTGAATTAAAATAAATGTTCTAATAATTTCTATATATTTCTAGAGTTGACTCGTATTCAATCAAATAATGAGCGGCTTTAGTTGTAATTCCTGTAGGAAAACAGAGAAACTAAAATGGTATATTATTATAGAAATAATTCCTCATAAAGTAAATCATTTTCAAAAAAGGATCACTCATTATATTCAGAAAATTCTCATTTTATATAACAAAAATCTTGTTTAAAAAAACGAGTCTCTCGATCTTATAGCTACAAATCGTTTTTGAAAGTTACTGAGAATCGTGCTGTTTATTTCATTTGAATTTAAAAACCATCTCTAATAGCAATTAATAAGCTGGAATTAATTACATAAGGGGAAAACAAATCCACTAATATCGAAGACAGTAATATTGACCAATCAGTTCTAAAAGAGGAAAATTTATACTTCCAGTTTTAATTTTTGGCGGTTTTGTTCAAAAACGTCACCGTTTAACCTTTATCACTATTGAAAATGCATGTCACTTCTGGCATATCTAAATAATAGCTGAATATATTTTCTTGAAAGACGTAGCTAAAGTTTTGAAAATTGATGTGAAACTTTTGTGAAACAATGATCAAAATCGCTTTTTGAACCGTGAAAACCTTTCCACCCTACAGTTACTGCAATTAATTCTAGAGTTAAAAAAGGGTTTATTTGTAAGAAGAAAACAAAGTTTTAGCTTTTAAGTAATTATCATTGTGCTAAGCCAATTAGAAAATTTTTCATTTTTAAAAATGAGATTATTTTGAACACGAAAATGGTGACAGTTTTATAAAGTCGGATATGATGATGTTTGAATCCAAAAGGAAAGTTCACCCGCACTTTGTAAGCTTTTTGATTAAAGATCAATATATGTAGAAATAAATGACTAATTAATGATTGATTGAATGATTAGGTGTATTAACATCTGATGATTTCATTTGGAATAAAAATCCGATTGAGCAATGGGTTTTAAAAGTTAGTCTTAAGAGATTCCTTGGAATTTTCATGGAAATTCCACACCTATAACCTTTTTAAAACTACTCGTTAAGATTTTTTTAGGTTAATTAAAAAATTAGCAAGGTACTAATCAACAAATTAACATCTATAGTACATAATATAGAGTTCCATTTTTTTCTAGAATTTTCTGAAGCACACTTCTAAGATTTCTGCATCAAAATATCTAGGGCTTCCGAAATGCTTTTAAGAAAGTTTCCTGTTTCTAGAAATGTGTAGTTTTCAAGTATTGAATATTCAAAATATTGCCTGCATTGTTTCTGAAACTCATAAAAAAGATTCAAAAAGAAATAGAGTAGGAATAAAATTTCGTAAATAAGAACTGGAAGAAAATTGATTTTTTTTCATTATTTTTAAATAAAAAATGTCTGAGATAATCATGCCTATTTCATATACTCCAATCGAATCGTATGAGCTATTATTGAAATGTTAATGATTATTAGTCATTTCATCTCATAATTGTATTAGTCATTAGAAGCTGAATCGAGTTGTATGATAAATTTGAGATCTCGTGGGCTTTAAAAAAAAATACAAAGAATTGGCTGGATCTTAAATTTATAATATATTCTAATTTATAAAGAAATTCTTAAATTTGTTATTCAAAGGTGAGTGGGATATACTTTTGAAAAGGGAAGATTTAATTGTTAATGATATATACCTAGCTGGGAATTAGGAAATATAATGTTTTTAGACCTTAAAAAAAGTCAGTTTTTTTTTCTTTCAAAGCATTCATGTTTTAATTTTTTACCATTGCTTGTAAAATCATCGCATTAAATCAAGTAATTTTTCATGTATAAACTGGTATGCTTTTTGATCAGCTAGCTGTAGGACAATTAAGCGCTACGACTGACATAATCATAATTTTCAATTGCCGTAAACAAGGTAAATTTGTGTTCGTCTAAATCTTTGTAAGCGCTCCCTGTTTTAAATAATTTGGGCAAGAAAGATGTAAATCTTGTAAAAGATGAAAATACTATTGAAATTACATTACTATCGGAAAATAAATTGCTTATAGTTAATTTAAATAATTTGTTTCATCGTATTTTGCTGTCAAACTGAGCCGGGGATCAACTAGTCTAATATGAACCGGGCATTTATATGCTAAAAATAAGTTTGAATTCTTGTTTGATGCCACATGGTTAAATAATCTTCCTTGAATCAGAAGCCCAAAATTAACTTGATTTCAAAACTGAATGTAAAGCGTCACAGTCCTTTTTTTTTTTCTAAAAAAACTTTCTTTGAAAGTTATTTCTACTCAAAGCTAATTATAATTGTATGATCAAAAAATTACTGAAACGTAGCATTTCATTCTTAAAGTCTTTTTAAATAAAAATTTTTGCTTAAATATTTTTAAAACATTATTTTTAGGAAATTACTTTTATGTGGCATTGAATAGAATTTGTAATGAAATAGAAATAAGGAGCTCAAAATAATAATTTGTTTATAGGACTTTCAAATCAACGTGAATATATTTAGGTAATTTAAAAATTACCTAATTACTTTCTATAGTTTACGAGATTGGAAAATGCTGTAAATGCTCTAAGTCTTTCTTAATGGAATTACGGTACTTTTCCGTTAGCCGGGCTCCAGCGAAAAATCGCCAAATAATGTAGAATTCAGCCAAATTTCTTACTGCGATTTTAAAGT
>JAOUZG010006873.1:124696-137232 GCA_026289955.1 Argiope argentata
AAGGGAAAGAATATGTAAATAGTAAGTATATAGAAGGGAAAGAATATATATATAGTAAGTATATAGAAGGTAAGTTTATATAGGGGGAAAAATTGTTAAGCTGTTGAGTAAAGGCATGTTAAACAGGGGAAACACACACACACACACAGACAGACAGACAGACAGACAGACAGACAGAGAGAGAGAGAGAGAGGGGGGGGAAGGTTTCAAATTTTCAAGAATAGCTTACCACCATATAACATGTTCATGCAAATGCATGGGCTTATAGAAGTCCCGGATTAAAGATTATCTACTGTAATGCGAACTCTGGCGTTAAATTTATAGAAAATTTGATAATTGATCTGCAAGAATTCATTTTTATGTTTGCTTACGAAGACTCATAGAACAATATTTTGGAAATAAATTAGATACGTGCAAAATTTAAAAATTTCCTAAAATTAAAATTAAAAAATCTTTTTTTCTGTTATTGAAAGTGAAAATTCTATCAGATTTTAAAACAATTTATTTGGAGTTCAGACATTTAAAAAAAAGCTACACTATCGTGTGCATTGAAACATGAATCATTTGATCAGTTGGATCATCAATTCAAATAATCTGGAATTTCAAAATATGCTAAGCTCAATCGCATTAACATTATAATGATTTAAAAGACCATTTTAAAGAAATATAAGCAACTAAAAAGAAGTTCAATGGGTTTGAGTAAAAGAAATTCAAATTATCTAAATTTCACTACATTAGCATTTCGCTTTCTTTTGGTGGACTGGCCACTCTAGTAATGTCTTTACCTTACAACATCACCGCGCTGTTTTTTTAAAAGTGTAACATTTTCATACATTTAGATACTTGGATTTTGTAGACATTCAATATTTCGATTTTATTACAAATTAATACAAATATTTTACTAACATGAGTGTGGAATTTGTGCCATAAAAAACAAACTCTCTCTTATGGTGCACTGTATCGCTACACATAAATTTAAGTTTGATATAATTTGCAATTTCGCAAACAATAAATTGACTCTTTTTATTCCCTAGCAAATAGTTATGTACCCTTATTAATTCTCGTGCCTTTAGATAATTAGATTTTGCAAGTATTCTCAATGCTTCGATTTTGCTATAAATTTATAGAAATAATACCATTGTTTAGTTAAAAATTGCCTTTGTTACATGAAACACAAACTCACTCTTAATGGTGCATTTGAATTTACTACAATTTGTAATCACACAAGAATCAAACTGACTATTTGTATTTCCAAGCGAATGATTATGCACTTTAATTAATTTTCCTGGTGCAAAATATTGAAAAATCGTTTTGAAACTCAAGTTTTCTCAGTCTCTTTGATGCAATCAAGTATATAGGAATTTACGACACTTTTTGCGACGAATTTCGCCGTAAAATGCTGCTATCCATCGGTTCCATCGTCGAAGACACCAGCACCTGCAGCCTGATTTCCACGAACTATAACTCCCAACGGTCGGTATTAATATCCGGAAATTCCGCTCCACTCTTCTGGCAACCGGATACAAATCAGCATTCCAGGAATTATTTTTCCAATATATTTGCTTTTACCTCTGTTGCGGTGTCTCAAGAATCTTTTTTTTTATGTTCTTCCTTCGTCTCGATAAGATCAGGTTGAAGGCTGGAAAAAGGTGACAGCCTGAAGTTCCAAACCATATGAAGCCATGCACGTTTTTCTGAATCAGAAAGAGAGAGGAAATTGCGGTTTTGGAGACGATGATGAGCATTTGCGGTTTTGGCGCCAATTGTAACCAGAAGGCCCCGGCTTCTGTTACCTAAGCATCCAGGAAAGGTCTCACAGATTTGTCTTAATGGAGTTATTATTAATCTTGGTGGGAGAGCGATAAATAACTGGAGATAATATAATAACCAGGAGACTTTCCATCGGTTTGTTGCCCAATGATACGCATGAGGTAGATGGTACGTGTGGTCGGAATATACAATAGAGCCGATTGCAATTGTGTGTGAAATAGCTGTTATTTTTCACGCAATGCGAATACTTTGTTGACTTATTTCAATGGAATGATTACAAAAATTGTTCAGTTAACCTCAGTGTTCTTATTTTATAAACCTATATTCCTTTCGCCACAAAAGTTAAACCAGTTTGTGTCTGGCGTTTTAACATAATTTGAGCATTTAATGATTTTATTTTAAACTTTAAATTTTTAAATTTAAAATCTTCGAGATGTATCAAAAAATATTTAATTTTTATTATAAGTAATAATTTATTTACAAATTCTGAATGAAAAAAGACGAAATCTTAAGTAAGATTATTTATAACGAATAATATAGAAGACCAAACGATATTTTTAAGCTTCTAAAACTGATTTATTTTTGTCTGAGGCGTTGCCAGTAAGTGAATAGAAATTCCTCTTCGGATTATGAATAAGGAAAAAAAAAGTGCGACAGTAAATAAATGTTGTTGTTTCTTGAGGTGAAACAAATAACTTAAAACTATTATTGCAATAAATGAATTGCTTTTAAATTTATAATTCATATTATCATCTTTTTTATCCTTGGAATATTAGATTTCATGGCTATCAAGCAATTTTTGTTAAATGTGTTTATTATATAAAAATTTACCCTTTTATTTAATAAAAACCGAAAGATGAGTTTAAAGTAATTAGTCTATTGCAAATTAAGAATTTTGATGCTATGAAATCCGATTTCAGAGTTGATGTTTAAATGTAGCATTTAAAAAAGGAACAAAAAACAATCTTTATTCTGACATTACCCAATTGAATTGCTTGCGATTGAATGATTTGCAAGAATAATGAAATTTATTTCAGTTTCATCATAATAATAAAAATCTTGCAATTTTTTGGGATAAAATAGGATTGGATTTGTATCAAATTTTTTTAAAAAAATTATTAATTGATAAGAACTTATGGGAAATAAACTTTTTGTAATTTTAAATTTCATATTTTGAATTTACTAGATATCATAAAAATAATTTTTGCAAGAAATTGTCTGAAGATATGATTAAGAAACAACAAATATTTGTTTGGTTTTTAATTTACATTTTAATTAACTTCTGGAAATCAAGTGATTTCAATGTTACAGAAACGCATGTGTCAAATATCATCAAAATCGGGCAATAATTGTAGATTTGTATAAAAAGGAATTCAGATATTCATTTTTTATATACTCTAGTCCCCTTTGGTGACCAATTGTTTTATCAGGAATATTGGTTATATTTAATTTTAGTTAAATTTTTTCGGTATAAATGCATTCTCATTATTCTTCAAAATTGTAGGACATAGTCGTTTTATTTATCTTACATCTGTTCTGCTTGTGGTATACATAACTTTTCTAATGGAAATCATTCCCTGAGAATATCACATGTATACCACAAGCAGAACAGATGTAAGGTAAATAAAATGGCTATGTCCTACAATTTTGAAGAATAATGAGAATGTATTTATACGTTTATACAATACATGATAGTTTCATTGTAAGCATAAATTCCCGACTCTTACTTTGGTGGTATTATAACAGCTTTTTATTCACCTTGTAAACAACGCTTATATAAACATTGAGAAAAAGATAAAAACAATACTTAAGAGTTTGCCTTTAAAGCAATGTTGACTTTGGAAGAATAGAAATTCCCCATTTTATAGAAACTGGGACGGACGTCCAACGAAATAATCGGAACTTTAATATTCACTCGGACGATAGAATCTATGACGTTACCAGTGACGTACTAAGAGATTCGATACGGATATCAAAAAATCGTATGTCATCCCGTCAACGTGTTAATAACTGGTTATTAGTTTAGCATATTAAATCAAATTGATAAGATTTATAAAATTAATGTTTAGTTAATGAAGTATATTTTGGATTATTTATTAATCACTTTGGCATAATGGACTTAGATTTATTATTTGTAATTATACTGTATTTTTCTACCTATTAGAAGATTCGACATTAGAATAATTGTTCGGTTACAGTGCTTTATACATTGATTAATTTATGTCAGAAAATGCAAAACTACTAATTTCGTTTCCACTTTTAAAAATAAAATAAAAAAAGGTTCAATGGTGGTTTAATTATATCATTATTATTATACTGAAGATGCAATTTAGAGATTAACTAGGGACTAACTAACTCGTTTTTGCAAAACCACTTTATCTTCAAAACCACTTTAGTCTAACAACAAATATATTCAGATTCAATTTATTCCAAAGGTTTTTGTAACAAACAATTTTCCATTGAAATAACTATAATTACAGCTCCTATGGAAGCAAATCTAATGAAGAATTATATTCTCTTATATGCTTCCTATAGTTTCTTTTTTCGATAGAATCACTGATCAGCAAGTCTTTCAATATTTCCGGTGGATTCAACGGACGTTCCAAAACATTTTTTTTTAATCATGACACTATTTCGAGTATTTTCCACTTGAATTTACTTCTTTTCCCCAGCAACCTTCCTGGCAAAAAGAATAGAGTCCTGATATAATCCCACAACTATGCTAGTGTAGTTCGCAAAGTTCGCTTCGTACACATAAATGTTTAATTCTATCTCGTCCATTACGATTGGATCTTCCTATGAACGATTCTTGAGCATTTTTATTCTAACAGTCTTCTCGTTTTCGACGATTTCTTTTTAAAATCGATACGTCACAATTTAAACTCACCGTAAAAAAAATTTGTCCATTTTTTTAATTGTTAATTTTTTTGTTTAAAAAAAGTTTCAAATCAATAAAAGGATAGTGTTTACTCGAAATCTTTCTTTTTTGATAATTCAGGGTGAGATCAAAGTGTTGCCAAACGGCGATTACCAAATGCGGCCTAATTTTGCGTCCACGTAAGCGTTTTATGTATATAGATAACCTTGTATCTAAATGGTTTTTGGTAGTTTATTCAATGGTTGAAAAAGATAAAAAGTGTGTGTTATTTCATCTTAAAGTATACCTCGGGTTAAATTAATAAATTATAAAATCTAAAAAAAAAAAACTTAAGATAGTAAATATAAATTCTTGCATCCAATTTTTGCTAGTTGTTTATACAGTTCGAATAAAAATTGTGAACAGATTTTTTTAATTCTTAGTTTTTAATAATAGTTAAGTTTCATAATTATGTTAAGACAAATTTAACTTATATATGCTGACAAATTTAACTTATATAACTCTAGAACTTATTTTTTTTCCTTCACAGGTCCGATATACAGGTTATAGGGATCGACCTGTCGAAGAACGACAAATGAGATTCCAGACAGCCTGTAGGGAAGGCCACACTGAAGTGGTAAGTACACGATTTTTCGCACAAATCTTTTGGTGTTTGTTCTTTAAACATAAATTTTTGGCCCAGTTCACCCATCTTTATTGTTAGCACAATTCTTTTTGTCAATAATTTTAATTTTTGCGTTTAAAAGCTCACAATTCAGCCGAGATTAATGAAATTCGCTCCAAATTAATATACAATGCCGCTCAGAAATGAAACGTTGATTTCATAGCGTGAATGAAAAACTATTATCGTTTTGAAACCGTTGTAGATGCAATTCACCCATCTTTATTGTTAAAAACATTCTTTTTGTCGATAATTTTAATTGCTGCTTTTAAAAAAGCTCACAATTTAACCGAGATTTGTGAAATTCGCTCCAAAATAATATGCAATGCCGCTCAGAAAATGAATCGTTGATTTCATAGCGTGAATGAAAAACTATTATCGTTCTTGAAACCGTTGTAGACGCAATTCACCCATCTTTACAGTTAAAAACATTCTTTTTGTCAATAATTTTAATTTTTGCTTTCAAAAGCTCGTAATTTAACCGAGATTTGTGAAATTTGCTCCGAAATAATATTTAATGCCGTTCAGAAAATGAAACGTTGATTTCATAGCATGAATCAAAAACTTATATCGTTTTGAAACCGTTGTAGAACTAATACCTAGATACTTTTATTTGAAAAAATAATAATTCCATAATGATAATAGAATAATGATAATAGATTAATAATTCCATAATGATGTGTCTGTGGTTACGGTCCAGCCGCAGAATGCCAATGTTAATGCTTTAAAAATGCTATGCCTAATTGTTAATGACGTAATTAGAATTAGCATCATCGGCTTTTCTTTTCATTTTTCCCCTTCTTTATTTTATTTAAAGTTCTCGGCTTATTAAACTTTTGCGGTCCTGTATGACAATATTAACCACAAGTACAACTGAGCCGAAACAATAAATCTCGGAACCAAAGTATATTTTTAAAAACTTTTGTTTGTCATGGTATATTTTTGCCATTAGGATTATTTAGAGGTTATGCTAATCGAATATGCTGCAATGGTGGCGTTTCCCATCTGTACTGTTTCATTCTGAATTTTCTTTTTCTTTTTATTTTCAGTCATTCATAGCCACCGGAACAAATTTACAGCTCATGTTCAGCCCTTGCTCAAATGGCTATAGCGAAGGATGCGATTTCAATAAGGAACAAGGCAAAGTAAGTTCTGTTTATTTAATTTCATCATAAGAAAATAATATGCGCTTTCTTGCACTATTCAAGTCTGGCAAGTTTATTTTAGAAAGACACGGAAGTTGCCTTACCTGTTAGTTTGAAATCTTTTTGTGGTGATATTTAAAACCGATATATATTATTGTGTTTATAGAATTTCTGGTTGACACACTCTCATACACATACTCCTCTGAATATGTGGTTTCGATTGCTGAGGCTATAAAATCGATCCTTATTGTTTAGTTTGGGATATTTAATTAGTATCACGTATTAATTATTTGGACAGAATGAGGCTTTCTTTACTTGCGGTGTCAAAATGTATTAACACTTTGGTGACCGGCAATTTTACACAGAAACTATGTCATGTCACCGGCTACTTTTTTGTAATTGAATATGAAAGTAAAACGTTCTAAAAAAACTCCAATGAATTTTGTTGAATTGGAACATCAAAAAGTTCTTCGCCGATACGTTCCGTCATGGTTGAAATTTTTGGAATTTTACTAAAATCCTAATAAAAATGTAAATACTAGGAAAAGTAATTTTTCTGTTATTGAGCGGACAAGACTAAACACGATACGCCAAGTTTTTGCAATGTTCTATATCGCCCTCGGTGTTATAAATTGAAACAGATAATGAAAGTGCAATGACGAGTTAACTCGTCACCGGTCAACAACGTTTGGACATGAAAAGACGAGTTACCTCGTCACCGGTCAGCAAAGTGTTAATTGATCTTCCTTCATATGCCTTTTAAACTTCGGGTCTCCATTTTCGTTTGCGATCGCTGCTTGAATTTGGGAATCCAGAAAATTTGTAAGATCTACATCAGATATTAGATAAAATATTAAAAAGAAAATTTAAGTCAGATAATCAACTTCTAATTTCAATATTTCTTTAAAATTTTACAAATGCATAAACATTTAATTTCTTTATCATTAATTAATACCTCTGTCTTTTAATTAATTTTTTACTAATAACGTTTTTATATTAACCACTTGACATACGAATTTATTTAACTTCCCAATTAGATGACACATCCAATATTAAACTTTTATTGTTAGTTTAATTCTTATAATAATATAACGAGTTTTAAGATAATGAAAAGTTTCTAAATGATTCTGGCATTTTAAATGACTGAATACTTTCACTTAATTTCAGGTTTAAAATTATTAATTAATTAATTAATAAAAATAATTAATTAATTAATTAATTAAATTCAATAATTCGATGCGCGTGTCAGAGACGTATTTGTATGTGAAGTGGTTAATCTATGAATTTTTTTTGGAGCATGAAGGATTCGGCAAGATGTTTTTACAAACGGAATTCTCTCTTGTGTATCCAGATTTAAATTTTGCATTCAAAATATTAAAACGTTAAATTTCGGTCTATAAATTTCTACTCTGTAATTATTTTACTTAAATTTAATTGTTCAAAAAAATTAAAGAAGTAAAGATAGGTAAATTATTTGAAGCATTTGCATATTTTACGCATGCACAACCCAAGTAGCAAATCCTGTAGCATAATATTGTACAATATTATATGATATTAAACAATATTGGGAATATCGATCAATATTGTACAACATTTGTGTGCTACTAGGGTACCACGTTAACGTGGTTGATTTGTGCGGCGAATTGCATAAATTTTCGCGTTGAGTTTTTATAAACAAATCTAATTAGAAGGTTAAATAAATTCTACAGTTAAAAGCAATTAAAAGAAAAATTCTTCTGCAAAAATCAAATAAACCGAATCCCCAATCCTTTGCTCGAAGTCTAAATAATTGAATTGAAGCGACCAAGCTATTTATTTTCATCTCCTACTGATGCCATAATAACTACACCTACCATAAATGGTGTAGCCTATTATTCTGATTCTTAGACCCGTCTATTGTTGAGTCTGCAATTGGTGAGAAGTGTTCAGTAGAGAAAAAGAGCGGAAATCGAATAATTGTTATTATGTCTTCCCAATGTTTTAGATATGAGAAACAGAGAAAACGTTTAAGATAGCCATTGTTTCAATTAATACTCAAAATTGATTTTGAAATAAATTTTTTGAACATGCTTCTTAAAAGATGAAAATCGTTTTTCCTTTACTTATGGGAGCTCAGGGCTTAATGATCATCAAATCTTTTTATATATTTCACAAGAAAAAGTTTTGATTGCACGGAAAAAAATTAATTGCAATTTTCGTATTTAAGACTTATTAAATTACTCAGAATTTTTTCAATATAAAAATTCTGTATGAGTTAATGATATAGAATCATGTTTATCTTTAATAAATGGAATGTTATTTGATATTTAAATGTTCTATTTTCACAAGTTTTTAAAAATATTTTTTTCACTTCAAAGTGATTAATAAAAACAAAACCATTAACCTTTTATTCATAGACAGTACTTTAACCCTTTGCGGTCCGATGTTGAGTGTGACTCGACATTCAAGACTGTGCATCATCTTGACGTTTTATTTATTTATTTTTCAAATTTAATCGTTAAAAACGTCTACATGATGGTTAAGAGATGTAGATTAATTTTTCAAAGTAATTCGCCTTAAAAGAATTATGCATATTTATGTTTCATAGCGATAAACAAATCTTAGTGTCAAGTGAATAATTTTGCATCTAATTAGTCTTCGGATTGTAAAGGGTTACCTTTTAAATCGGACTAATATATTCACGTTATGACTAATTTTTCTTACAGTATTTTAAAGAACACGAAAGAAAGCATTTCCTATAGAAAACAATCGATGTCAATTAAAATAAAATTAAAAATTTTCTATTATTAACTTAATTAAATTATCTTAGTTAATTAAAGATATTTTTCTTCTTCATTAGTTTATTTTGTATCAAAACTTAACCCCTTAACCGATTTACCCGTACGCCGTACGTGCATCGATTTATCGAATTTTGATAGTTGTAAACAAAAAATAAATCATTCGTAACAATTATAATTCAATAGTAAAATGACTTCGAATTCGTAGATAAGCCAAGTATTCCATGGATTTCCATTTGAATCAAAATAAGAAAATATTCCTAAAATAGGTGTCATCTTATTAGAAAGAAAGGAAAATAAACCGGTTAAGGTGTTAAATAACGGCTCAGAAATAAATTGGAAAAATTTATGGTAAAATAAAAAGATTAATCCAGATTTTTAGATATTCTATTGCATTCAAACTGTCAATGAATCACAAGTAACCCTTTTGATTTTAACAGTATATTTTTGTATGTTGTATTATTATTTGAAAACAAACTTTTATTGAACAGGGGATTTAATACGATTTAGATTTTCATTCTGTTTCAATTGTAATTTTGACATTAGAGAAAATACCTTCTAGATAAGAATTTTTCTTCCGTTTTGCTAAGTTTCTCCGCACACGTTGCACTATGTTCTACCTTATCTCTTTCAAAAAATGCCATCACATTGCTATTGCTGCCACTCCCTTCGTTTTGGGGCCAATTATCCATTCTTAGCACCACAATTCCATTTCTTCTGGTTAGATAATCTTGACTTTCGCCGCTGTCGGAGGTCCAAACCATTAACAAAAGAATGATAGCTTTGTCATGCATGTCCACTTGTGACATCTGGTCTTCCTACCCGAACAACAGGTGTTTGTGTAAGTGTTACACCTTGAGGGCAAAAAGTTCCGAGAATGGACGCCCCCATATTGGCGACCGATAGACTGCGGTCAGCCGAACAAAACCATCTTTCCCCCTCTTCGAAAACGATCCTTGAATAGAACCTTCAATTTAGGAGGTACGGTAAATTGTTAGACGGCAGAGATAAAAGGTGATGCCCTTTTAGTGCATCGTTTTCCGTCGTATATCATTTACAAGAAAGGGCCGTTTTTCAGCAACTAAAGCTGTTTGCGGTTGGTTTTAACGTGAGACTTCTTTAATGAAGAAGCATCAATTTCGAATCAGTAAATTTCTTGCCAAGCTTCAAAAACAAATGGTGTTTTTTTAAAAAATATTTTACTATTATTATACAACTGAAAACTAGTAATTTTATGAATTCCAAGTTCTTTATTAAAAACCGGAAATAAAGGTGTGTGGTTAACTATGATAAGTTTGCGTTCTATTCCACATCGAAATTATTCATGCTGCTAAATTCATCCAAAATTGTTTATTGCATCAGAATTTTTAAGATGGCCTGGTTGGACTCGTAATTCTTAGGTTACGAGCTCGAAACTCACCGGCCAAAAGATTCCCCGAGTGTATGGCGACTGGCGCTCGTAAAATCTGTCGTGGTCGCAAAGTCCTCCATATCGAGAGTAATATCACTGGGGGTACTGGGTCAGAGGTGATCGTTCTCTGTTCCAGATCTAAATTACGATCTGAGATGAGTGAATGAATTTGCATGAATGTAGTCCGCCCCCTAAAAAGGGTTGTGACGCTTGGATAGCTAAGGCGTGCTCTTGGTCCTAGATGGCTCTAATTGTAAAACAAATATACGCAATTTTTAGGCTTAAAATCTGCTGATCGTATCAGCGGAGGCTTGTCCACGGCAAGTGCCATTAATTACAACACAACAGAATTTTTAAGTGATAAATTTCTGTAAGATAATATAACCTCTATTAACCCGGTTTCTATTGACTGAGATCTGTGTTAACCGAACTTGTCCAGGAAAATTCATATTGTGTTTTACCCTAAACGAAATATAGTCAGGAAATTTTTACGGAAATTGGACAAAAACTGGATTGACGCTGATTTTTATTATTCGAAAATTTGTTAATAGTCCTTTTCGGAAATTATTTTTTGTGGGAAGGGAGGATGAGGGAGGCAGTCTTAATTTTAAATGTTTAAATTGTGCTTATCACATTCATTTTTATGAAAGTAATAGGTCATATGTGTAAAGTTTCGCAATGTTAAACTGTGAAAAACATTCTTAAAAATACATTGAAAAAATGTTTTTAAAAAAGCAGACAAGATTAGTGTTAATTGTTAATTCATTCATAAGAGATTTGAAAAAATATTAATATTGAACGTAAAGATAACAAAACGAAATTGTTAAAACATTAATATGGAATGCTTGCGGTTTTATTCTTATAATTTACTATGATAATAATTCAATCTTTTATAATTTTAAATAATAAATCCTTGTTAGAATGCGCAAAAAAAGTTACTGAGTAGCTACTATTAATAACTTCGCATACAATGGCGTGTCTGACACGAGCATCGAATTGCTGAATTTTTATTTTCTAGTCTGCAACTAAGCCACAGAATTAAGCATTTAAATACGAAAAAATCAATATGAAACGATTTGGTATCCCAAATGCTCCATATTTAAAAAAAAAAAATCGAATTAACAATAAATGACCAAAATAGGATGAGTTATCTAATTAGAAAGTTAAATAAATTCGTATGTCAAGTGGTTTATCAAGTTTTTGTTTATTGGAAGTGAATACGGCTTCAAATAGTTCGGATAACTGAAATTCTCCTATTTATACTCTAAATATTTTATTTTAAACGTCAAAATATTTTGGAATAAACTGCCTGTTTGCATAACTGTACCCATTTCCTGATTAATTCTAAATTACTTTTCTACGCCAATATTGTATTCACTATTTGTCAATGCGATTCAGCTAGATAATTCATGAACCGTAATTTGAAAATCCCAATTTTTTGAACTAATACTTCTAGAAATTCCACTGAAATCTCAGTGTTTTAAATTTCTACGTTGGCAACACTTGTTTTTCTGATTTAAAAAGCGCGTTCTTTTCTAAAACTACAGTAAAAGAAAAATCGATGATTTCTATTGTTAAACCTCGTCTTTCTCCATTATTGAGTTTTCTAAAATCCTCCAGGTGGTTTCTAAGTGATTCATGATGGCTTGTTGTACATGATTTATACCGTTTAAAATCGCTAAACGCCTTCCTATTATGTAAAATCTTTTCACCCTTTCTGTCTCGTCAAGTAACCATTGAATACCTTTGTATTCTTATCTTTTCTCTATTTACCTTTGCTTGAAGGTGACTTTTGCTTCTAAGCTCGATTCCTTGTACTAAAAGGGAGATTCTAGAATTTTCGTTTCAACTTCTTTGACAAATACACTGTACAACAGGAAAACTCGCCTTAGTA
>JAOUZG010006873.1:137242-184667 GCA_026289955.1 Argiope argentata
TTACAGATTACTTCTAAACTCGATTCCTTTTACTAAAAGCGGGAATCCAGAATTTTCGTTTGTCGCAAAAAAGTGTCGAAATTATCTAGATAATGAAAATTGACCAATTACAGTGAACATTCCTGCGTACAGTGTATTTGTCAAATGATAACGTTGGGTATAACAGGAAAACTCGTCTTAGTATATATCTGAACTTTCTATCTACTATACAAATGTGATTGACCAAAATGTTAATAATAATAAATGCTGTTGTTTCTAATGGCAGTTGCCATGGATAAGATAGCTGAGGCATTAGCGATTTTAAGCCGAAATGAGCGACTCTTGTTTTGAAGTAGCTCCACATAATGTCAAAAGTACGAGTTCAGCTACACACTCATCACATTTGCTTACACAGCCTCTTTTTACACGGGGCACAGTCACACATCTCACAGATAGAGCACTGAAGAACAATCATGCCCGAACCCGGGACTCCCAGACCATAGGAGAGACACGCTACCCCTATGGTAGGACGCCGGCTAATCTTTACTCTTTACTTATAACAAAGCACAATGTGTGTGTGTCTGTTGGCGATGTACAGGCCAGACCGTTCAACCTAGAGCTACCAAACTTGGTATATGAGTACCTTGGGTGCCGGGAATGTGCACCTCGGAGCCCTTTTTTTGAATTTTTAATTAAAATTTTAATTAATTAAAAAATAAACCAAATTTTAACGTTTTTTCGCTATAACTTCCAAAAATATTACAGCACAAAATTTATTTTTGCATCAAGTTAAAGCTCAAAAAATTAGCTTTTCAATGTTACTAATGTTTTGACCTATAATTAAAAACTCTATTTTTAATGAATTTTTAAACATTTAATTTAATTTTTTTTCAACAATTTATTTCGCATAAAATAAAATAAAAACAAAATGTTATCTTCTCGAGGATCTCAAAAAAAAAAAAAAAAACAATCAGCTTTTAATAAAATGTTGCCATCACATTTTCAGAAGTTCTGATTTTTAAAAAAAGTTAATTACTATCAAAAACAAAACAGAAAAATACAATTTTCCTCACGTGATTATATGAAATGAAACAAATAGGAAATGTGATATTTTTTAAACAATAAATGCAAGTGAAAATCGTTTGCAATATCAAATTTAATAATTCAATTAAAGAATTAAAATAAATAAAAATACAAATTAAAAATATATTACAAAAGTGCGACAGTTAAAATTGGAAAAGAATTTTTAGAAAAGCACCAAACGATAATCTTCTGAGAGCGAGATTAATTATTTAAAAGCAAGAAATCTTAAATGAACTTTGAAAATGACGTCATTTCAAAGAAACGACGAACAAAAAGGAATTGATAATCAGTAGTAGTAAAATATTTTTGCATTATTTTTTTTTAATTTTTAAAACAATAAGACATGCTTTGAATTGTTACTTTTACTTATGTGAAGAAGATATATTGTTAAAATTAAAGAATTCGCCTTCGTGATTGTAATTTATCTCCGCATTTTAATGAATCGTGCGAAATAAAAACGCATCTTCTTTCAACGAAGTAACGTAATATTAAAGCTATACTGGTAAAAGTAGGTCAGCTATTTGAAAACGGATCTTCTTTCAAACCAACATACGTAATATTTAACAATACAAAATTTGTAAAAGCATATCAAACTATATTTTACCCACATATTTCGGAGACATCAAAACTTTCTAACCAAGACAATATCATGTTCTCACATGAGAAAAAATAAATTAACTATCATTCCAAATTAAACATAAAAATTTCCGATACGTGTCGGCATGAAATTAAACGAATATGAAACATGATATTTTTGGAAAATAAATGGATGGAAACGTTTTATATGATAGTTTACTATACATATATTACTAATCCAATTAAACAGTTTTAGTTAAGGCAAATATGGCTTAACATCTACAAGGCATCTTCTGTAATCGGAGCCCAAAATCTAATTTCTTAATTTTTTGGGGAGAGACATAAATCTCTTAGCAATTGGTTCAAGTGAAATATATAATTATAGATTTAGGGAAAAATTCTGATGAATTAAATTTTTACATATATCATCGGCTCTGTGAATCATCTTTAACAAAATATTCTTGAGACAATAAGTCCTTAAATAAAAAAGTGACATTCCAATCAACTAAATCAATCATCAAAGCTGATCGATCTATGAAAATTTCAACATAACTATTCGATATAAACTGGCGATTTTAGATTACTTTATCAAGATATCTAAGAAGCCAATCAGAGTTACTCTAGAATAATTGGTCTAGATTATGATAATGATGATTGTTCTAAACTTGCAATCTTCAGAACTGTATAAATCAGCCAGATTTGAAGAAGATAGAAATGCTTATTTATTTATTTAGAAGTTGAAATATTAAGAATATTTTACAAATATGAATCTATAAGACCAAAGGAATTTAAGCCATAATTTTTTGAATTATATTTAAAAACCTAAAAAAATATTATTGAAAGCATTTATATACATCTAAAAATAAAATTAAAAACTGAAGGTTTCAATTAACCTGCGAAATTTTTGCTGAATATTTCCTTGAAATCTTATAAATTATTAAAAAAAATGTATAATGTTTCAATTTCTGTATTGAACATAAAACTTCTATGTCGGACTATTCTGCTTTCAGATCTTAGTTTTATTTAAAGACATGTTTAGATTAAGTAAAGAGGTCTTTATATTAATTGAAGTTTCATTTTTTTTTTTCAATTTAATTTAAAACGGAATTTTACGTGCACTGATAGAAAATCAGAGAGAGATGCGGACTTCAAAGATAGGACTGCTTAAGGCCTACGTAATAGTAAAAGTGAATTATATGACTATCGAAATTTGAAGCTTGAAAATATTTTGCTGAAAACCTATTATGAGACCAAGTTATATAAAAAATGATTTAACACTTTAGTCGGCATTAATATTGGCGAACCGACTGGTCGCCAAAGGCGGCTAGTAAATAATAAAGTCTCCTAATATTTATTTTTATCGCTTGGTTAGTTAGAAATAAATTTACCATCTGCAGATAAATTATAAATATGTACTAACAACAATACAAAGAGCAGGAAATTAAAAGAAACTTCATATAATATATGACGCATTACAATAATTTAAAATACGGTACATTAATTCAAGTAAAGATGTGGGTCATTTTATTGAACAAAATGCTATCAAAAGCATTTATTTATTTATTTCAAAACTGCATTCATAATAAAAGCTAAATGTCATAGTGATTTTATTTTAATTTAAAATTAAATTCGTGTTGAAATTCTAATAAGCTATTTTGGAATATTGAAGTGCATAGCGGATTAGCTCATAGGTATTAACATCTTGCAGTTTTTTGATATGCTGGACAATTTGATGCATTAAATTTTAATGGACACAATGTAGCTTCACTGAGCATACAATTCAATTGTAAAAAAAAAAAAAAACTTATTGTATTGAATGTCTTTAACCCCTTAACCGGATCGCCCGTATGCCGTACGTGCATCGATTTATCGAATTTTGATAGTTGTGAACAACAAGTAAATCCTTCATAACAATTATAATCCAATAGTAAAATGACTTCGAATACGTAGATAAGCCAAGTATTCCACGGATTTCCATTTTAATCAAAAAATTTTATCACCAAATTATATGTGAATTAATAATTGTTGTTTTCTGATGGGAAATTTACTTGCAATTTTAATCCTTATATTGGTCTCAATCATCATTTTAATAGCCGAATAAGTAAATTTTGAATAATACTCATTTTCGGATTATTATCGTGCACTTTTATCATACGTTTAAGTTATTTATTTGTTTTTCTTAAAATGATTCGCGTGTTAACATTGTCTTTCAGCATCTGAGTAATAAATACTTAATAATATAATAGAATTTTGTCATGCTCGGAGAATAAAATTCAACAAAGAAGCAAGGATAGATATCCAACCACTAAAACTCTACAAATAACTATTTATTACTATTCCGGCATTCTTTGGTTGAATTTCTTTTGTTATTCAGTCCTGGCTTATTGGATAATGTTAAGAAAATTATTAATCAATATCTTTTCTCTTCAAAATAATTTTATTTAGTGACGATTGGATAATTCCTGTTCTCGAATGAAAGTGTTTTATATATGTATATATTCTTTGTTTCCCTTGAGTAATGTAAAGTTTACCAAGCATTAACTTCATTTTTAAAGAAATATTAAGAAAAAAAAAACATACAATTATCTTCAATTATCTTTTTGTTGTCAAAACCTATGCTTATGGAGCTTTTCGTCCCTAATACTGCTAAAAGGGATAAAATCAAAAGAAAAAAAAAGTTATAATGTAAAAACTTGGTTCCAAAACATCATCTTTCACAGAAAAAAACTGTGCAAATTAATATATGTTTACTTCATATTCAAAGACGACTATCAAAAAAAGTCAATTTTGCTTAACATCAAAAGAATTTGAGTTCTAAATTAAACAGTGTTTTGTTTCCGCTAAAAAGTAATTTTTTAAAAACCTTTTTGTTTTGTTTTTTAAATTTTTAAATCATCTTAAATTTGATTTCTGATTTATGGGTGTGTGAGAGAAAGTGAAAAATCTATTACCTCGAATCTATTACCGTAAAGAATTTCTTTGCTTGATTATTATAATTTGTTACATAAAATTGCTGACACAAATTATTAAAAATTTGGAAAGTATGAAAAGATTCATTGCCGAAAGATCCTTAGAGCATTGAATCCCGGCTTATTTATTTTGCATAGTGGTGATACTTTGATGTAAAGGCTTTTATTACCTACTAGCTGCCTTTGGCGACCAGTTGGTTCGCCAATATTAATGCCGACTAAAGGGTTAAATCACTTTTTATATATAACTTGGTCTCATAATAAGTTTTTCAGCAAAATATTTTCAAGCTTCAAATTTCGATAGTCATATAATTCACTTATACTATTATGTAGGCCTTAAGCAGTCCTATCTTTGAAGTCCGCATCTCTCTCTGATTTTCCATCAGTGCACATAAGATTTACTTTTAAATTAAATTGAAAATGATAAAACTTCAATTAATATAAAGACCTCTTTACTCAATTCAAGCATGTCTTTAAATAAAACTAAGATCTGAAAGCAGAATTGTCCGACATTGAAGTTTTATGTTCAAAACAGAAATTGAAACATTATACATTTTTTTTATAATTTATAAGATCTCAAGGAATTATTCAGCAAACATTTAACAGGTTAAATGAAACATTCAGTTTTTTATTTTATTTTTAGATGTATATAAATGCTCTCAATAATATATATATTTTTAGGTTTATAAATATATTTTTAAAAATTATGGTTTAAAATACTTTGGTATTATAGGTTCATATCAGTAAAATATTCTTAATATTTCAACTTCTAAATAAATAAATAAGCATTTCTATCTTCTTCAAATATGGCTGATTTATTCAGTTCTGAATATTGCAAGTTTAGAACAATCATCGTTATCATAATCTAGACAAATTATTCTAGAGTAACTCTGATTGCAGAGAGGAAATTTTTAAAAAATAACACATTTATTCCTTTTTGCCTTGATTTGATCGGATTCATCCTAATCATATCCTCATAACTGACAATTCTTGAAATAGGAAAATTGATTATCTACATTTTTACAATCGTGATATAATCGATAAATTACACGAATATTCCCGATTGTTTAATTGTAATCGAATGTAACTTTGATCTGCAACATTTGGAAACCGAATGAAAACTTGCAGTTTTTACTCCCAAACATGGACGCGCGTACTACCGTTAATTTGTTCTATGCTTGTCCATTGCCGACATTCTTTTCTCTCTCCAGCCGAGAAGAAGATCGATACGGGAGGCGGGCCTTCTCCAAGGGGGGTGCTCTCAGAGCCTGCGCAAGAATGCCTTTCGTTGATAGGGATAAATATTCCCTAACAAGCGTGGGAGGGTTTCAAGGGGTTATCGCAAAATAAAATCTATCTCACTTTGTCTCCATCACAACCTGGATCTACCATAGAAATTTTTGAAGTGTTAATAAATTGAGAATTAAACTTCTTGCATTGATGAATTCAAAAATCGCGTCTGAGTAGCTCTCTCTATATAATATTTTACGGGCAATGTTGTTACAAAGGCTATCAAATCACTTATTTGATATTACATTTGGAGTTATTGCTATCAATATGAATCGCTTGTGACTCAGAAATAGATCGCGATTTCTAATGAAATAAGTAAAAAATAAAGATTAAAATGAAATCTGCTATGCATATTTCAACGTATCTTGTTAGAACATCATTTCTTGAATGGCCAAGCACCACGCTCTCGTGCAATTAAATTATATTTTTATTCATTTTAACTGTTTCATCGAATGAGTCGCTTTAGTATTGCAAAGGATAAAAAAAACTTTGTCCCGCATTGAGTGTTTGAAAAAATATCACATTTCATATAATCGCGTGCTCAAAATTACATTTTTCTAGGTTTTATTTGCTGTAGTCATTTACTTTTTAAAAAAATTCAAAGCTTTTGTAAATGCGATGGTAACGTGTTTTTGAAATGCCCTTGCAGATAATAAAGTTTCAATTTTTTGGCCCACGGATTTTTGTTGACGCCAAAAACCTCATCTCAAAAACAACATTATGTTCTGACTTTATAATTAAATATGTTCAATATTTTCATTTGTTATTCGATGACAACCAATGCTTTATTTTTATATAAGCAAACCATCTTGTACGAATTTCTTTTTTTAAATTATGCATCTGTTTTATGAAAAAGATTCTTTATAAAACTTTCAAAACGAAATGTATTGCAATTCGACAATAACTCACTCTTTGCATACTATAGTGCACAAAACGATTTACCTAAGATATAATTTCCATATAAATAAATCACACCGCTTTTACCAGGATTGTCTGAATACATAAAATACAATTTTGAACATTCCTCTACTTGTTGATATATAATTTTTCTCTATTATCGTTTATTAGAAATAAGAACTTTAAATACTCTCCGTCTTTTTGAACAACTTCGTATAAATGAACCGATTAGAGTATATAAATGTATACACTGAGAGCATACGAAGTGTAATAATTTTATATAATAATTTAATTCAAAATATATCAATTTCGCAATTAAATAATTATATATTAAATTCCAACTATCAAGTTTGTTGGGTGTTAATCAACACATTGAACCCAAAGTTTCAGAATGTTAGATCGAATATTTGAAATGGGATTTTAATATTCTATATCTGGATTTTAATTTTTAAATGGGTTAATTGAGAAGGCATTCCCAATGGCTGTACTATCTATCATGGGCGTTCATTTTTTCCGGCGAAAAGAAGTAAGTTTTTATTTTGGCTTGTATACTCTAGTTTGGCTGTAATAGTGTTTAACATATAATTCATAATTTGAGCCTGACTTAGCCTAGTTGAGGCCCAAGGCAAAAGCTTCTTTGGGGCCTCCTCTGCTTCACTATTTTAGTATTAAAGAACATTCATTAAAGAAGGAAACGTAAAATAAAATTACTATTCGATTTGGGGGGGGCACTTATGTGGGGTATGCTCTTTCCCTTGACTTAGTCAGGCCCTGCTCATAACCAATGGGCAGTTCTCTTCACGGGCCATTTTCTGATGCCTTCCCAACATGGCTGCCAGCATGAGATAAACTTGTTGTTTTATTAAGAGCACCGATAACCTTCTATTTAAACATACTTCTCCCTTTATTTGACAATGCTTGACCCCCTGCAACCTTTTCTGACACCGATACCCCCTCCCCTTATCATTCAGGAGGAAGAGGGAAAGAGGGGGGATATGACAGCATATTTGTCACCCACCCATCGGCGTTCGTTTTTTATCCGGGGAAGTCACAATATGCCATCGAAACGGCGGGGAGTAAATTCGATTGTATCGATTTTTATGATGCTGTGATACATGCCTGCTGTGTTTTCATTCGCTGGGGCTGTATTATCATAAATGAGTCGCCGCCCCGATCCGTTGCCCCTGACGACGGGGGTATGTCTGAGGATGGTGATGACTTGGTACTCTGAATGCATGTCATGATTCACGCAGGAAATCGATGAAGATCATTTTCTTCCTTTTGGTATATGAAGCTAACTATACGATGGATTGGAAAGCCTTTTGGCTCAATTTTTTGAAAAATGATGATGGCTTAGGGATAGATCTGCTATCTATCTTGTGTGTTCGAGATGTTCGATGTTTAATTATCTTTATGAAGATGATTGTATCCTAAGTGCGATGATTTTTAGGAATCAGATATCCTTTGGGAACGTCTGCTACCGGAAAAGAAAATATTATTGTTGTTGTTTGCATTGTTTCAATATTGAATAAGTCTAGAAAAGAATTATTTGAATTATACAATGTGAGCAAACGATACTTCGATGATATAGCGCGAAAAAAAATCATAGTTTTTAAAGTCTATTAATTAAAAACTTCTAAATTATAAAAGTGTGAATAAAATAGATTGAAATATTTATTATATACTTATGAATATTTTTAAAATATCTATTCTCTTGAGTTTATTATAAAGCAGACATTTATCATTTCTCTTACTTGCTGCTTACAAAATACAGGGTGATCATTAATTATTGTCGGGTTTTCCGTACCTCATAACTTTCGGATAAAAAATATTATGCAAAACCGATTATGTATTTGTAAATTACAACTCAAAAAAATTTATCAATGATATTAAAGTGTAAAGCTTGCACAATTTGCACTTTGTAGGCATTCAGCTGAAGGCGGTTATGGAGAACGTTCCATATCGTCGTATGCGGCATATGTAACAGCACAACTGATTGTCTCGTTGATTTTCGTGGACTGCGAGTAAACGCTTCTTGGATGCAATCAACATTTTCCTGCGAAGAGCTCGATCTTCCAGCTCCCTTTCGGTTTAGAACTCTACCAGTTTCCTGAAATTGTGTTAACCAGCGTCTGATAGAATTATCCGAAGGAGGATCTTTCTTGTACGTGGTCCTGAAGCGACGTTCAGTGGTTATGACTGATTTAGCTTCGAAAAACCACGATACATACATTGCTTTTTCTTGCACGGTCGCCATTTACTTTCAGCATCAACTATTTACTTTTTCTACATCTAATGTGATATTTTTTACGCACTTCTCTATGTATATCTGTTCATACTAAGCTGCAAAAACAAAAAGTGAAACGAAAGATAAATTAAGCGGTCAATTCCTATCAATGTACTGTGCATTACTGCTTCTAAATCGTAATTTTTATGAACTGATTGATGTATTAGCGGAAACAAAATCACATATTAAATAAACATGCATTAATAATAACTTTCCGTGTTTGCATTTATTCCCCTTCACAAAAAATGAGGCCTATTTACTGCTTCTTGTGCCGGGGGCCCATCAAAGTGAAAGTCGACTCTATTTCATATCATAAATATCAGATTAAAATGATCGAAGTAGCTTTTTAGTAGTTAGTACACATTTATACGCGATAAACAAAACAAAACAAAAATCAGCATTGGCTCTGTAGGATTCGTTTCCGCTCAATTAAGCAACCATCTCCAGCAGGTATAAATCACGACCGGACTTGCTCGCTGCATCCAAAGTAAATGATCGGTTTCATCCGTCCGCACCGGAAAAAATCACTCTTTCGCTTGTCATGAATCCCCAAATTAATCTGATACCGCGCAGGTACTTAACGGTACATTAAGCACGGAGGCACGTTATTCAATAATTACGGGTTCTGCATCGTTGGAAACGGGTGGACAGGTGGACTGGGACATCAGGTGGACAGCACTTACTCACTGTGAAGAGTTTTTGTTGTTAACGAGATGGAAGACTGGACGCTTAAATTATCTATCGAATTAATTTTCGGCATTATTTGAAATTTAGCTGATAAATCTTCTTCATATTTCAATTACATCGTTTTTTTTTATCTGTGTGGTAATATTCATAGACCGTATATTATTCATAAATTTTGCTATTATGATGTTTATCAGAATAAACCATTGGATTCGCAGTACTAATTTCTTGGTATGGGTGTTCATTAAGAAAAGAAAATTTTAATTAAAAGTAAATTGAAATATTACCTTTTTTTAAAAATGATTTTGGGGTGTATTGTTGTAAGAAAAAAAATATTTTCACACTAATATATTTTTTTAAATAAATTTTTCAAACGTTGTATTTATTCCAAACATTTTTCTCTAATTTTAATAATTTGTTTAAACATATTTTTAAGTTATTTTGTATAGCAATATTTTTCAGTGTTTTAATAATGATATTATACGTATGAGGACTGTGTGCACGTTACTACAACTGCAAAATTGAGAAAATATAAAAATAAAAAAAATTTGAAAATCAATTTCTACTTAGTTTTACAAAGAAAATTTTTATTTCAGATACTTTTTATTAAATAATTACAATCAATATAAATATGTATATAAAAATGACAGAATCACAATATTAAGCGGCAAAATTGAAAGCGAATTTCCTTGCAATTTGTCATTGGCCTTTCTATATATGCCTTTCGAACTCACAGTCTAAGGGATGCTAATCCAACGCCATACCAACCAGACTATCTCGGCCTAACAAATACAATTACTATGAATAATTCATCAAAAAATTATACTAGCATTGAATTTCCGACGTCAATTGAGAATTCGAAACCAATTGTGACAACCCAAAATCCGTGAATTTTCTACACTAGTTGGCGAGACAATACAAATTAGTCATTTCTAATTTTCTTTATGCTGTATTTTAATTCTAAAGTACTTAAAAGGAATCGGAAAAATCGATTAAATAACAATGTTTAATTGTAAATGCATCAAACATTATGAAAAGAAGCAGAACCGTTTGAAATAATCGATCGAAAACATGTTAAGCCTAACCTCATTAAAAAAGCAAACTTAATTCGCAACTTATTTGGTGGCGGGGTAATGGAAGATTTTTGTCGAGAAAGTTAGTTTTTAATTAATTGATAACAAATTAATGAATTAACATTTGAAAAAACTGTTTTAACATGAAATGTCATCCATTACAGGTTTAAAAAAAATTGTTTGAACTTGAGTGGTATTCTTATTAAGGATTGAAAATTTGAACTATATGTTTAGAGAGAGTGTGAGCTAATTGTAGGAATTGAATTAAATAAAGATAGATATAAAGATCTATATAGTTTAAAATATTATGCTGTGATATATTGAACAGAATGCAGCTAATTTATATTAATTTTAATGTCACCACCCACTATATCTTTATGCACCCCTATCCTCCATCCTTTGTACCTGATCCAAAAAAACTAATCTACCGAAAGCACGCCAACCTTTTCAGCAGCTGAAAACGGACAGGCTTCGAATCAACAATGATTAATGACGCCAGACATCCGCGTAATGATCGCCAACTTGGCACTTAGAGAAGAAGAAAAAAAGAAGCATAAGAGCATCAGAAACAGGCAGATCAAACACGACATTGAAGACAGGCTCTTTTTCTTCTTCCTTCCTCTCATATCGCTCACAAATTGAAGTCTGACGAAGAAGGTGGCGAAGAGCAGTGCCTGTTTTGGCTGCGAATTATGGCGTCATTAGGCGTAAAAACTGTTATTTAGGCGACACATTGTTACCAAAGAATGCTCGCGCTCAAAGGTCAATTACATAGCGCCTATTTACTGTGTTGTTCTGCTAAGACTTTTTTTCTTAACATTGATGCTGCCCCCAAATCGGCAGTGTTTTTAGACCAGGCTATCAAGTTCGTAAGGGACCGTATATTGTAAAAATATTAAAAGGTGATTGCATATGTTTTAATGTCAACTTAGAGATAATATCACAATATGAGGATACTTTGGAATCAAAACTGAATGAAGATTTTATTAGCTTCATTATTAAAAATGACTTATTATGAGAAAATTTAATTTCCATTTGCCTCCATAAAAATTTTAAACTAGCAATAATGTTAAATATGAGATTTTAACTTCAAGATATTTAAAATTTTCAGTATTACAAAATCTTTTGATGAAATTGATAAAATGTGATAATGCCTTTTTCTAACATTTGTTAATACACAATGCATACTCAGCTTAAAACACTTAATGTTTCCATATAGAAATAGGTGCACGCAAAATTTATTTCTTTAAGATGACACTAGTTATGTTAATCTTGCCATCATTTTTAACCCTTTATTGCACGAATTAACCCCTTAACTGGTTTATTTTCTTTACTATCTAATAAGATGACACTTTCTATTTTGGGAATATTTTCTTATTTTGATTCAAATGGAAATCCATGGAGTAATTGGCTTATCTACGTATTTGAAGTCATTTTACTATTGAATTATAATTGTTATGAAGGATTTATTTTTTGTTTACAACTATCAAAATTCGATAAATTGATGCACATACGGTGTACGGGCAAAACAGTTAAGTGGTTAATAAAGCGTTGAAAAAGATCGTTTCACGGTGGAAATAGCTTTAATTTTACATAAAATATATTGAAAGAAAATTAAGATATCTATTACTCTGTTATCGTTTTTTGAAAATGAATCACACGCATTTCCATTCTGCTTTTTCACCCACTCGCACAAAAGTGAGGTTATTACGAAATGTCATAAAATCATAGACATTTTTTTTGCATTTTATTTTTGCTAAATATATATTTGATGGATTAAAATAGTTTGAATTATTTTATAATTCTTAATTTGGAAATAAAATTGAATCAAAACTGCAATACCATATATGGGCCTGTATGCGGTAAAGGGTTCCTTTAATTTCCTTTTCAATAATCTATTTTGGAAACTAAATTATCCCAAAATGGTCGATAATCAGCTTTGAAAAAATGCTAGCCTATCTTCTTCTTTTAATTGAAATAATAAATCATTCTAAACTTCTTATTTTAGATAACTTTTAAGCAATAGTTCCGTTGTTAAATCTTTGAATGAAATAAAAACTGCCCAAGTTAAAAGTTAAAATGTGTTTATAGAATTATTTATTATTGTTTTGAGGGAAAATGGAGATAAATCAAACCAAACGATTTTTCATCATTTTTTTTAGTTTCGTTTTCCAGCAGGCTCAAAATATTGCTATATCAAATGTTTGCATAAGACACACAGATTACAATAAATGGACGGTCCCTTCCTAATTTTTTTTCTCTAACATCTTTTTAATAGCTCTTTTTGAAATTGAGATAGTTCCTCTTTAAAGAGATTTTGAGCGACATTGTTTCACGGTAGTGAACCATGAATGGAATTTACCTTCTCCAAACCTAATTGTCCATGTTGAGAAAGAATAAATTATGTGAGGAAAAAAAAAAAGAGTGCCATTATGATTTATTTATTTTTTCTTTTGCTGAAACTGCCATGTCATTTTTGAACCAATCACTGGCTTGAATGTATTTTTAGATCTCGTGATGCCATTAGAATTAGAAATAAGAGAAAACAACAATAAAAAAAATCTTTATTTTTGTGATAAATGTTCTTTATTTTTGTGATCCAATACGCGAAAGGAAGAAAGATGTTTGGAATAAATTATAATTTTACTATCTGTTGCACAAATTCAAGAATTTTTAAGGTGTATTTTATTTTAATTTACAATTGATTTTTCAGTCTCAGAATATGGAAAGATTTTAAGACGAGAAAAATAGATAATTTCTCACTGTTTGCAACGATTTTATAATTAAAATCATGATAAATTGTAGCATTCCATTTCATATTTTAAATTGATATCGATATGATGCGATTTCTGCTGTCAAAGAAAGTGCTCATTTTGAGTACAGAGAATAGTAGTTTCTTCAAAATTAATTGCTTTCCAGGGCATCGATAATTACACCGTGGAATTCAAGGGATAGTTCTCAGATTCATATTCTTTCAAATACACATGCATATTAATAATAATAATAACAAACTTTCCTATTGATATTTTCACTTGAAAGAATGCAAATCTGGATAGAATTATTTGCTCCTTTTTTTAAAAAGAATCTGCAAAAATAGATAATAACATGATTCTCGTGTTGATTTTTAGCAGCATTTTTTCCCCTCCTGAATCCTAACTTTAACTATTTCTTATTTGAAGTTATCAATGTATAGTATCTTATTCGAAAAAAAAAAATATTTTGATTTGTACATCGTTTCTAGCTGGAAGGCGGACATTAATTAATATTCTGCAATTTTACGATATTTTTGTTCCTTTAAATCATAAAGATTTATTGTTTCACAGAATATAGCATTCTTTTTTTTTTCTTTTTTTTTATTTATATATATAATTTTAAATAGAAGTGTTCTAACTTTTAGGTCTTGCAGATTAATTGGAATTTTATCTAAATATAGTTGTTCTTTATTACTTTTCTTTATTAAACTTTCAAATAATTCTAGACCCACAACAAAAATGTGTTGATTATTTCAACACATTTGTAAAAACTTTGCTACATTATTCAAATTAAGTTACAAATATTTTCAATGAAATTTATAAGTATCATTTATTGGAGGAAAGTATAAATTATTTTAAAATAATTGCTTTATGTTTTGATATAAATGTGTGAATATAGTTCAGTTTTTTTATACGTGAGAATCGTTAAAAATTATACAATCCGTAGGTCTATTTAAAATTTACTTGGTTAAAAAAAAGAGCCAAAGCCGTATTTCATGTAAGCAAAATCTAGTTAAATTATTAGTTATGACTTCAATCACATATAACCTAATAGTTTTGAAAATAATTGCAACCACATGTTCATAAATGGAACTCTTACACAAATTAATATTCTCTTATTATTGCCTGAAGATTCAGTCAGACCCCATGTTGATGAAATGTGAGTGGTAAATTATTTGATTTCCAGGCGCGAGAACTGTCGGCTGAAAATATCACCTGTCATTCATGATATACTCGTCTTCCATTTATATAAAACACTTCGAATGCCCACACACGCCCATTTTCGCGACTTTTGCAGCCGTCTGTTACAGCTCTGACACTATTCCCCGAAAAAAATTGCTAAAACACAAAATTAATTGCCCGAGAAGTAGTCGTTTCATGCATAAGCTTTCGAATCCTACCATAGAAATTAAAACAACACTCCGCTAACCCACCGCCCTAATTGACGCCAAATTCGCCACAAAAAATTATCGTCTGTTCAGAAGCATTGCCATCACGGCATTCAGCGCTACTAAATTGATTTATTGGCGGGTTGTTAGTAGGCGATCGGTGTGGTAATTTGGCGTCTAATTGCGGTAATAAAATTTGGCCACTTTGGCATCTGCCTCATGGGTGGTCTCTTTCTGTGCGAAGATTTTTTAAGTGTTTTATAGCATAATTGTGGCGTAGTCCGAGAAAGGAAATGGTAATGCAATCGTTTGGGACAGTTGAAGAATCGATAAGATCTCAGAAAATCGTAGCTATACTCAGGAGAATAGCAAATGGAATATTTTATGGCGTGCTTACTAAGTTTTTATTTGGCACAAAAATATGCCCGTAATATTATAACACACGAAATAATATCTCTGCTAAGAAAAAAAACATTCTCAGGCATTTACATTACAATTACTTCATTACCAATTAAAATAGCAATTTAAATACAAATATGGAGAACATTAAAATATAGATATGAAGAAATTTAGTTAAGAATGCGCATAAAAATCATCAGATTACGCCAAGTGATGATGCTTTATAAAAAAATCATCAAGCTTTATGAAATTATAACTCCAAAATAAAGCGTGCTGATCCGTATGCGAATTCGAAAACGAGAAAAATAATTCGAAAGAATTAAGTTCTGAAATTGTGAATTCATAATAACATATGTGATTTGAATATCCTCTTATACATTTTTTATTGCAACATATTCGCATGCATCACTAATAATTTGAATATGAGGGCGTCCTGGTACAGAGGTAGCGCGTCTTCCTCGTGATCTGGGCGTCTCGGGTTCGAGTCCTGGTTAGGGCATGGTTGCTCTATGTACTGTATGGGAGGCGTGTAAATGCCCCCCCCGGAAAAAGGTGATGTGCAAAGGAATGTGACGAGTGTGTAGCTTAGTCGTACTCTTGGCTGTAGTTGGCGCTACTTCGAAAACAAGAAACTCGCATTCGGTTTAAAATCACTGATGGCCGTCAGCGTGCTTGTCCGTGGCAAGTGCCATTAATAACAACAAACAACATAATGTGAATATACTCTAGCACAGGGGTCTCAAAAGTGGGTCGCAACGCCCGGGGGGGGGGGTCGCGAGTTGTGAAAGAAAAGTTTAAAGAAAATTAATTTATTGCTGCAATTTTCATTTAAAAAAAAGCACACATAAAGCTTTTAATACACATACAAGTTGGTTTTTGTGTTCTATTAGTTAATGGGATACATGAGCTTGTTTGGAATTAACCAATTTTTTAATGTCTTTGTAATATACAAAACAATGTCATTTTCCAGTGTCAAACGATTTCTTGAATTTGCTTTTAAATTTATCCTTATGGATAATCCTTGTTCACAGTTGTAAAATGTATGAAAATGGCATCAAAGTTTTTAATACTGTTGTGGACAGTTCTGGGTATTCCTTTTTAATACGTATCCGAAATTTGTCGTTATAAACTTTGTTAAAGGTTACTTTAAGCCAACTGATCACTTGAAATCTCTATCAGTTGATCATGATGACGGGCACTTAGCTCAGCTTTTTTTACGGCTCGCTCTCTGAACGGATTGACTATCCACACAACCCCACTCATATCCTTAACTGGAATGTCATCTGTAAACTGTTCAAACAAAGTTTCGAGATGAGATGATACTAGTAAGGAGAAAGATGATGTGGCGCCAATACCCGACACATACTCTACAAACTCTTGAGTACGGGTGAAATTTTCGAAATCTCTGTCTAAACTTTAGACAGAGTTAAAACTTTGGAGGGTCACCAGAATACTTCGTCTAAAAAGGGGTTCGTAATGTCTAAAAGTTTGAGAACCCCTGCTCTAGCATAATGTTCATGATAATAAAATGAAAGAGCAAAATAGTTTTATCTTCAAAATATCGTAAAAGAAAGGGCGGAGTGCAATCTCGAGGTCTGGTGGCTCCTAAAAATTCTCGTCCATTAGAAGTTGTTTATTTAAGGATCTCGCTCAGTGGAAATTCACAGTCAACTTGGATGGCGCACAAGATGCGTGATATCAACAAATAAAAACTAAGTCATACCCATATATCGTACCTCTTATATAATCAGATTTGTAGAACTGAGCGAAAACATTTATAACAAACAATATAAGATCTATGAGTTTGGTTTTTCTCGTTTCCATACAGTTTAAAATATCGAATTCCTTGAATCTTTTGTAAATAATACCACTGAAACAATTGGAGATTGTCATCTGAAACATGTACCATCTCTGACAAAAAAGATACAAAATGTAAATAGTCTTCAGATCCATTAACTATTATTTTATATGTAAATGGAATGAGTGCTTGAAAATTACCTTTTTTCATACTCTGCAGATGTTACATTTGTATTTATATTGCGTGTCTCCTCTGCAGGTGCACATCAAATCTTGCTTCATCATGAACGGCGTGTGCGTCCGATGGCGGGGATGGCTCGACGTAGAAAGGTTGGATGGCGTCGGCTGTCTCGAATACGACGAAGAAAGAGCTCAGGTGAGAACCCTTTTAGAATTTAATTCTTCTTTATTTAGGAAGAATTGAGGGGAAAAAAGACTTCCGACAGTTAGGTCTGAACTATGATAAAATTAATTTCAAATTTGTCGAGTTATTGCTTGGACTAGGGGAGGAAGTGATTTTTTATAGTAACTTGGAGTTACCATTAAATTTTGGTAACTGTATTATGGTCCAAAGGCTTCTAATTTAAAATTATATATGTTGGTTTGACTGTTTTCCCTACCAAAATTTTCATAAAAAAATATTTATTATTCTGTTCCCGAGTCAGATTTCACCTATTGATTTAAAGTGCTGCTTGTAGCGAACACGTAAAAATAAAAAGGTTGTCACTTTTAGATGATGCGGAAATTTCTTCGCTTTTTTGGCACAGATATTATGGCAATAAAATAATATTTGTTTCCTCGCCAAGTGTAGAAACGTGCCAACCGTTCATACACTCGCCAAAAAGTTCGTTTTCTTGAATGGTTACAGGAACTGTTATTAAACTTCTTTTAGAGTTAAATAAAAATGGTCACTATTCCCTCATGGATCAGGAATAAAAAATATTCAGCATTGGGAACAAATCAAAATTAATTGCACGAGAAGTATTCACCTTCAAAGCTTTATTATTTTTTCGCTATTTAACAACATTTCAAACTATTCCTTTCTAAAAATAAGAATATGTATTACTATTCCAGGAAAATTAATTTTGTCCTAAATAAAAATTATACTACATAAAAATGCAGTCAAATATTTAATATTTTTTAGAAAATTGGCGTTGATTGTAATGGCGACCAAAAAAGACCATGGAAAAATTTCGCCGATTTGACGATTTCAGTTACCAAACTATATAGCATGGGATGTGGGTCCAAATGTTTGAATATAAATCCAAATGTTTGAGTATGTTGAGTTGAGTATGAGTATGTATGAGTATGTTGAGTTGAGTTTGAGTATGTATGAGTATGTTGAGTTGAGTTTGAGTATGTATAAATCCAAGTCCCGTTTGAGTATGTTGATTATGTATAAATCCAAGTTCCGTTTGAGTATGTTGATTATGTATAAATCCAAGTTCCGTTTGAGTATGTTGATTATGTATAAATCCAAGTTCCGTTTGAGTATGTTGAGTATGTATAAATCCAAGTCCCGTTTGAGTATGTTGAGTATGTATAAATCCAAATGTTTGAGTATAAATGTTGAGCCCAAATGTTTGGGTCCAAAATGTTTGAGTATATTTCTACAGTTTGGTGAATTTTTTTCTTGGCACTCTTTGGTCGCCATTACAACTGACAATTATTTAAAAAAAATATTCAAGTTTTGATACGGGACAAATGTGATATTATTCTTTTTGATTAATTTTTCTCTTTGGCAATCAAAATAAAAAAATTCCAAAGGCCTTATTGGAATAAATTTCAAAGAATTGGGTCATAAAAATAAATTGGGCAGAAAAAATCGCCCATTTCAATAGCATCGAATATCTTTATTGATTTTGATTCTTGATTTGGAACAAAATGCTTGCTGATTTTATATTGAGATGAAACACGTAGCATAGCTCTTTAACAAATGCCTGTATCAATTTTTTTGATTCTTGATTTGTAACATGCGCATTGTAATTTGATGCCTGCCGATTTTGTACTGAGACGAAACACGCAGTCTATCTCTTTATCAGATCGAGGACGCTATCCTGCGCGAGCAGCTGGAGAGGTACAACCAGCGAGTAAGAGACTTCGAGGAGAAGCAGAGGCTCTACCGGTCTCAACACGACAGACACGTGGAGGCCGAAGTGGAGGTAAGGACCTCAAGGTACAGAATGCACCATTTCTTTTTCTTTTTCTTTCTCTAAAAAAGATAATTTCAGAATTACCCTTACTGTCGAAAACAATTTGAGTTGATACCAAGCTGAAAGAGACAGTCTGAACTCCATCATGTTACTTCCGCATTTTCAAAATATCTGGACCTTTACGGACAGTAGAAGTGCTGTCCAGCACTTGGACGATTGGCATAATGTGAGGGACAGTACTAGTGCAAAGACACTCACAGGACCTGACTAAGGCAGGGGCGTACGGGGCAGTTGCCCCGGACCCCCACGTGAATGAGGGCCCCAAAATCGAATATAAATTTTATTTTACGTTTCCTTCTTTAATGAATGTTCTTCATTACTAAAGTAGTGTAGCAGATGGGGCCCAAAAGAAGTTTTGGCCAACTTGGCTAAGTCGGGCCCTGGACACTCAAGAACCTAAAACATATTTTTCATTTTCATCGGATCCACTTTCAGTGGATTCCATCTCATGTCGACGTTGCTGGAAATGAAATTGCTGACACTTTGGCTAGAGCTGGTGCTGGTGACACCACTACCGCTTCTCTTACTTATATGGAGGGTTTTTTTTTCTTTCTAAACACAAGGCTACGATTAAGGTCATTTAGATGGTCTCGCCGGTGCACCCACGGTCTCAGAGTAAGCGCCCTGTCGGCTCCCTGGTTCGGGGCAGTAGTAGACGAGATATCAAACTGCTCTCACCCGTTTCCTTGGTGGCCATCTATTATCAATGACTTAGGTGCTAAACAGTTTGAACTCTGCACTAAATGTTCTTCTGCCCAGGCCTCTCCTGTTCACATTTTATCTTGTCTGGGTATTAACAGGCAGGACTTGGTTCTTGATCCCCTTTTGGTACTGGACTTTCTCAGGGTGAATGAGTTCATGGACCTGATGTATTTCTACTGGTCAAGGGGATGAGAAACAACAACACAACATGAAAAAGTAATCGCATCACTCATCAATATATTGGTATGGCTTTTAGGGATATTTTTGTTCAATAATATGAACGGTGAAAGATGGATAATATATGATTTTATATTAAAATACTATAAAGTTTTTTTGTGTTGCGTGTATTTTAATTTAAAATGAATTCAAATGCGTGGAATGATCCATTTGGCTTCTTTCTGAGTGTTATCAACTCGAATTGTTAATTATGATAATTTCATATGCAATTAGTAGCATTAAAAATTATTAAGTTTAGAAAAAAATGAGCCTTCTCTGATTACAAACTTACATTTACCTTCATAAAATTCGATTTTATATAGGAAAAAGTTTTTCTCTCTTTCAAGCTTTATTTAGAAGGATAAATCGGGAAAGGAAATAGACCAAAAAGGAATTGTTCAGTTATGTAACGATATGAAATATAATATTAAGAATAAAAGTAATTGTTAACGCTTCCTTTTTTTCTTCTTTCAAATCCTCCTGCAGAATAAAGATATCAAAACAAGGAAACCATCCTTTAAAGATTTTATTCAAAAGAGTTGAATAAAATGTTCATTAAATACTTACTTAATAGTGTTAAAAGACTGGTATGCTATCATTCAATATTTATTATTACTGACAGATATATTCAAAACGGCATGGTACATTTTATAAGATGATATTTGGGCATATAACTACCAAGTTTAGGAGGCAGTTACCTTTGAAAATGGGTAACCACTAAGAAATTTTTCAATCTCAAATATGATTTTAATTAAAAAATAATTAATTTTTTTCTTAATAAATTCGAAATGTATTACTTCCCGACAACTTTCTACATTATTTCAAAATTTAAAAAATTAGCTTTATAATGATGCCAATTTTCCCTCTAATTAATTTTTTTAAAACTCTTAAGTATAATTAACAATAAAAATGTTAAGCACTTTAGCAACGATGCTTATATATTTTTCGCGCACACACACACACACACAGTTAATAAACAAATTTTTGAATATATAAAAGTTGTCAGATTGTTTCTGGAGCTTTATCAGTAGCAATGTTTCTAGTTAGATGTCCAGATTATTTTCTAATCCTCTAAATTCTTTTTTTTTCACCCGTTAAACACTCAATCTCAATAAATGATTGAACTTTGCTATAAAATGTTCATAGCTAGAATGTGTTACTAGTACTAACTCCAATTTGTTTTTTTTACAACTGCTATCCTTTTGGTCACAGTGAATAAAAAAATTAGAAAGCTTGAAGTCGTAAACTGAGCAAATAAGAATAATAATTTCCGACATAAAATAGAATGGGATGCAATAAAATATATTGCACTACTCATTTATTGATTGAAATTATCGTTCCCATCGAATTTTTCCGCTGGTTCCCAAACAAAGACGGGGATGTGCAAAATCTCTACCAAAGGGTCATCATATAATTCCCCCCCCCCCTTCAAACCCTCCAAAAAATTCGAGCCAACCCTCTTCTTTGTCCATCTAACATACGCTCTTTGCGCTTGAAGCATATGTATGAAATGCGATACGGAAGCCCTGATTCAAAAATGTTCTCTCCCCCCCCCCCCCCCCCCATAACATACAGAGACGGAGCAATTAAAATAGGAACTCTAAAATTCCACTTTTTTTATAAATTTTATTTTATTACTCTCCTGGTGAGAATTGAATTCAATACTTCGATGTTTGACGAGCGCGAGGGGACGAGGGCGTTTTCCTTTGAATTTCGGAACGACGGTGGTGCTCTGCAGCTGTCTGAGACGCGCGCGCGCACTTTTTCTGGGGCGCACACTCTTTTTTTACGCCTAACAGCACCGTTCTACATCTGCTCACCCCCTCTCCCTTGATCTTCATGCGCAGACTTCTCCCATTCCCCCCCCCCTTTTTTTTTCCTATCTCAATCGCAATAATAGATTGTAAACGAATATACTATTTTAAAGTGGCTGTGTTTGCCGACAGACAAGGTCTGTGTGGACAGAAGTTAAGTGCCGGAAATAAGATCCCACTCCAGGGACAGTGGATTCGAAGAGTATATTTAGGCCTGATGCTGGATGAATGCCGTTCTATTTCAAATGATTTTCATCATGTCAGAACATGCTATTGTTTGGAACTTGCACGAGCACGTGGTACTTGGCCGCTCAAGAAATGATGATCTGACATGATACATTGAAATATAACCATAGCAGATTTCATTTTAATCTTTTATTATTATTATTATTATTATTTAAATCTTAATCTTAAATCTTTTCTAATCTTTTTTTATTTTTATGTTTACTTGTTATCATGGTGGAATAAATGAAGATGCAGTCATAAAAATCTAATAAAAATAATTTAGTCAATGGTAACAAAGAAAATTTGTGTTTGAATATTTATGAATGCAAATGTATGTGAAGAAATTGTTGTGCTCCCCCCTCTTAGTTTTCGTGAATATGACACTTGGTGTTAAGAGCTAAGGAAGCAAGAATAAGTCTTTATTTTCATTGATTAATTTTATTTATTATCCTGTCAGAGCATGATATTGTTTTGGGAATGGGGTTTTCTGGCGTCAACAAAAATCCGTAGGCGAAAAATAAGAATTTTATTATCTGTACGAGCATTTCAAAAAAGTCAGCTTTTAATATCACATTGACATCCCATTTACAAAAGCTCTGATTTTTTAAAAAAAATAAGTTAATGACTACAGCAAATAAAATCTAGAAAAATGTCATTTTGGGCATTTGATTATATAAAATGAAATAAATAGGAAATTGGATATTTTTTTAACAATAATTGTGAGACAAAGTGTTTTGGATCGTTTGCAATACCAAAGTGACTCATTCAAGGAAACCATTAAAATGAATAAAAATATAATTTAACTCGCACGACACACGTGGTGCTTGGCCGTTCAAGAAATGATCTTCTGACATGATACATTAAAATATGCAAAGCAGATTTCATTTTAATCTCTTTTTTTTTTCTAACTTGTACTTCTGTCTGCTTTAATATTCTTATAGATGAAATATGCGCAGTAAATAATAAAATCTTAACAAAGTAATCTTATTAATCTTAACAAAGTAATCTTAATAAATCTTAACAAAGTAATCTTAATAAAATCTTAACAAAGTAATCTTAACAAAACTTTCTAATAACTTTTTTTCATTGCAGAGAACATCTAGTAGGGCATTGGCGTGCATTTATAACGAAATATTTACTTTTGGCGTGAAATTAATTGCTAAAAATTGTGCACACTATAATATAGCCTATAATTAACAAAACTGTGTTGCAATCATTATGTCTCGCCAAAACTGGATTTGATACTAGATGCCACATGTATAACACAGTAAAATATCGTTGACAAGAATCTACGATAACATTTTTCCTAACATTTAAAATGTATTAATGTCCCATATCATTCCTTTGTTGAACATTTGCTTAAAAAAACAATTATTGGACGAAAAAGAAACATCTGCTCGTCTTTGATGTTGAACACTGCGGTTACACTACGTGTTGTTGGTTTTTATCAAGATTCACACAAGTTGTACACTTTTTTTTCGGTACGAGTAATACATGTGTATAAAAAAGAGGGGAGAGAGAATGTCCACCGTCTTTTTCCAAAGAGATGGAGCGGAAAGCTCTGAAAGGCAACGTGTTTGTATCGCTAGATTACTTTTCTGTTTGGGTAATTCGAAACTCTGATGGTAATCCCTCTGTAGACTGTGGCGATCCCCAGAGCTGATAAAAAAACTCTGAACAAGATTTGTGAGGTACAGATTTTAAAGGCCGATTAGTCAAACTAAAAGCTCTGACGGTTTTGTTTGTAAAAGGAATTCCTAAAATGCTATTCGCACGATGAAAAATTATTACATGCATACAATTCAGTTTTATTGTTGTAGAACTTTGTAATGAAACAAATGGAGTTTTTAAAAATAAAAATCTTTTGGCTCGAAAATTAAAATATACTGTAAATGACCAGGTAAACTGTAATACCAAGGACTGTTCCGAATTTCTTCGCAAATATTTATCTTATATTAACCTTTTATAAGGAAATTTTCTTTTTTCTAGTCCTGGTATATTAAAATATTTTTTTTAAAGAGTGGATTGGGAAAAGTGATTCATTTATAATACTAATATAACTACTAAATTTGGTTTATTAATAATTAAATAACAAATCAAGACATATTATTTCGTATGAGAAAGGAAATGAAATGTTGAAGTTTCTGTGTTATTGAAAAAATCGTCAGAATTTATGCCAACCTGCATAGCTTCATATAAAGATTGATGAATTTAATAGGAAATATATTTCCACATAGTCTTAAAAATGTTTCAGTCATTAGGTGAAACCTTTTGACCCATGGTCAAAAAGGCCAGATATTAGTTAGTCTATGTTTCATACATAAAAAGTCAAAATGAAAAAATAAATAAAATTGCAAATATTCATATCTCCTCGAATATTTAAAATATTTTCTTTGATTTTTTTTTTTGCTTGCATGTTATTACATATTCTGAACGTTTTTTATGATTTGATTGATTATGATTCTAGACACACACACACATCAAATATGAACCAAACAGAATGAGAGAGAGAGAGTAGGAATAAACCAATAAGAAAAGACATCTGGGCTGATGACTTTCTCAAGGGTCACCATCAGGCAGAGATTTTAATAAAAGGTGGAAATTTTTTCTGTAAAGGGTTTTGACTGTTGTCGAAAAAGAATTTAACCTTTTGTGACCCGAAAAATTCCCCGTCCCAAAGTGTAAGAGAAACATCACATTTTGAGAATACAAAAGCGAATGAAAATGATAGGAAAAAAAAAACAAATAAAGAGACTCGCAATAATAAAATTCTAGAAAAAAGAAATTAAAAAAATTAAAAAACTATAAATATTAATAAATAATCAAATATTAGCAATAAAAAATAAAATGAAAGGCCAAGAACGTATCGGTAGTCGGTAGTATATCTATATCAACTCGAAATCATCATCGTAAAAAGTGATTCCATCCTACAGTCAAAATTCTCATTGGCATATCAATTTTTCTAGAAAAATTCGAAAAAATATATAAATCCACAAATATTTGGATTCTTTTGTTCGCTCAGATTCGATTCATCTATTTAATAAATTTTATGTATTTTCTTACACTACTTTGTGGAGGAATATTTAAAAAGAAATGCTACAGTTGACAGGAAGTTGAATATAAGTATTATCGAGATTTTTTTTTTTTCTAAATGCTTTTTCCTTTTCCGAATAACACAATGCATAAGAATCGGGGAAAATGAGGGTTAAAAAAAGTTCTGTTTTTAGCGATTCGCTCCGAAAGCTATCGTTTTCAGCAGCCAACAATGGCAACCGGCAGAAACCGATTTTTATCGTCCCGTGAACAAACGGATTAGGAAGATATTTCCCGAAAGAAGTTCCTCTAATCCTCCGAGGGACTTTTTTCGCCGGCAGGATCATCCTTTTATCATCTGCCCATACGGCGGATGACATCTTTCGACACAGACAGAACAACACTTTCTGCCGCAGATGGCAATGGTGATATCCAACGAACGATATTTTTTTAGCAGAATGCTCATTTTTGTTGTTGTGATGAATAACGTGCCACAACAATGCTGTAAACAAAGCAAGATAATCTAGATTGAGGATTAAAGTTTTATTATTTGTATGCAACCCGGGTAGAGTTTCTAAGATGGCAGAAGATATTTGCATTTTTTCTACCGCCATTTTTATGGAGCGGAGGGATCTTTGTCAGCCTTTCTTTGCATTTTTAGAATTTTTGTTAACAAATTTTCGTTTTCGTAGGTTAAACAGGTTCATTTATTTGAATTCTCGTTTTGCTCTCGCCCTTTGAATTTCTTCTTTTTTCCGCTCTTTCATACCATCCCCTAAGTTTTAATCTCCGACGGGAGTCATCGAAATAGAGTCGTGATCCATTAGATCTGTTCGCTTCACACAGAGCCATTCGATGGCTGAGGCGGAAAAACCAATATGCTACTCCAACTACTACAATCGAGTTATTCACTGCTGACTCTCTCTCTCGACAAGAGCAACTGAGATCCCCACCTCCCACCACCAAATCTCCCTTAGATGATCGGCGCAGTAAAAACTGAAAGCAACTGAGCATACTTTTGAGCATTTTTGACTTTGAACGATATGATATAATTGACTAATTTTTAATTTAGAGAATAAAATATGAGTCTGGTGAATTTTTTAGAATAGCTCTTAAGATTTATTTAACAAGACTTTTTTTAGTTTGTACATCGTGATTTCAGTTGTGGTAGTTTTTAGTAACGTTTTGGTAAAAAAAAAAAAAAAGCGATTATTCCCTAATGTCAAAAAAAGTTTATTGAAAAGATATTTAAAAAATTCAGGGATTGGAAGACGATTCGGAGATTCTATTTTATTGGAAACAGTTTATTGAATAAACGCTTTCACTTGAAGAATAACAATGAAGATCGATATTAAGTTTTGAAAAAAGATTTGACTAATGAATTGCGTATTTGGAACAAAGCGAGATATGTTCTGTGTTATTTTTATGATTACAAACTTGACAGTGATAATAGTTTTGTTTAACAAATCTAATCAACAGAGCTGTATTAATCATCCGGTTATTTGTTCAAGTGAATGTATGGGTTATTGCACATGATTTTAAAAATTTCTCTAAGATAATAAAGTTGGCATCTTAGAAAGACTGATTTTTAAACAATCCAATACTTTACATTTTAAGGCGCGCGCAGTAATGCAGTTTTTACTTCAATCATTTCCATAGACTTCCAGTTTCAACAGAGCTGAATTAACCATCCGTTTAAATGCAGTTATTTGTTCAAGCGGATGCATGTGCTATTGCTCATGATTTTAATAATTTCGCTCTGATAATAAAGTTGGCATCTTAAAAAGACTGATTTTTTTTTAAAAAAAATCTAATACTTTACATTTTAAGGCATGCACAGTAATGCAGTTTTTACTTCAATCACTACCATAGACTTCCAACTTGGATCCGGACTCCCAACGGATTAATTCCCACCCACTTCTCTAGCATACTCGAATCTTTTGCATATGGATTTATGCTGACTAACTTTCCTATTCCCGAAAAAAAAATCGGGGGTTATTAAGGGATTGGGAGAGGGAGGGAGGGGGTGAAGTAGAGACAAATACTATGTGCAAGAAAATTGTAGGGCGTGCACGCGTTGCCAGGGTGCAGGGGGCATCTAATCTCTCTATTGACAAAGTTAATTCCTACCCTCTACGATGAATGGGGGTTTATTTTTTGAGAGCACGAAAGGGCGACGAAAGGCCACCGTTGGGAAAAGAGGGGTCATTCGATGGCGAGGGGAGGACTTAATGCGCGTCTTATTTCTCCGGTTACTGTTTTACACGTGACGCAACAGGGTATGCGACGCATAATTACACGCCCGTACACAGAAGCCGGTACAAGCACCCCCTGATTGACAGGTCGCGTGCAAGGTGCCCGTTTAGATGAAGCGATGGATGGAGAACTGATTTTTAATGTTTTCGGTGACACCGTGCCAGATTTGTAGCGGATTTGTTTCTTTACATTAGACATTTAATCTTTCGAACGATGTGTGTGCCTGGGGTCGTTGTGGAATATATTTGTAGTTTGCTCAAACTTGAGTTCAGTCTTTTAAGTACAGAAGCCACTTTGTACGTCATTAATTATTCTAATCCAGTGATATTTTGCCGATCTATTGTTCTGTAATATGTCTTGCAATTATGTAAAAAAAGGTTTCCTTGTTTTCCACCATTTTACTGTCCTTCTTTAGGTTTGTCAACTTTCCATTATCTATTATAAATGCAGTTGAGATCATTTGCCTTTTATAATTGCAAATTGAATTTGAGGTAATGGGGGAAGGGGAGTTCGCAATCCAAGTTAAAAATTTCATGAATAAAGAGAACAAAATTAAATAGTCCCTACAATGGAAAAAAGAAATATATATTTTTTGACAAATTTTTAGTGGTTTTAATCGAGTTCAAATTAGTTTATGTTGCATGGCATTTCTAATGTTTTCTCCTTCCTGATTGAGAGCAAAAGAATACTTCCAATTTTACACATTTTTATAAATTCAGTTGCTAAGCTTTTCCAGTTACATTCATTCGAATGCATCATTTAATTTTATGAGATTAACCAAAAAGTAGCCCCCAAACAAATTTTGCTAATTCTATTATTTTTTATCATACCAGTAATACTTGCATTATATTAAAACATTTTTTTTTCTAGACCTGCGTATTTAACCCGCTCTTTATTTATGTTCTGGATTCTTTGGGAGAACGCTTGTTATCTTTTTCTGATAATACAAAAAAAAAGTTGCGATGGCCTCGTGGCAGTCTTGACTTCAAGACTGGGGGATCATGGATTTGAGATTTATTGTTGTTTCTAAAGGCATTTGCCACGGTTCATTGATGCAGGCAGCGATTTTAAGCCATGGTTGAGTCTCTTGTTTCAAGTTGTAGTGTTGTTGTGACTAATGGTACTTGCCGTGGACAAGTTCCCACTTATACGACCAGCAGATTTTAAGCCTAAGACATGCCTCTCTTTGTTTTTACAAGTAGCGCCATCTAGGGCCAAGAGTACGACTTAGCTACACACACGTCACAACCCTTTTTTGGGGGCGGACTTCATTCATGCAAATTCATTCATTCATCTCAGATCGTAATTTAGACCTGGAACAGAGAACGATCACCTCTGATCCAGTTCCCCCAGTGATATCGCTCTCGACATGGAGGACTTTGCGATCACGAACAGATTTAACGAGCGCCAGCCGCCACACACTCAGGGAATCTTTTGGCCGGTGAGTTTCGAACTCGTAACCTAAGGAGTACGAGTCCAACGCTCTACCAATCAGGCCATCCAGGCCCCTATCTTGTTTCAAGTAGCGCCAACTAGGGCCAAGAGTACGTCTTAGCTAATCACGTCTTACATTCGCTTGTACAAGCATTTTTTACGGGGGGTAGGGGTGCATTCACACATTTCTCAGATGCAACAACCATGCCCGTTCGGGACTGGAACCCAGGACGCCCAAATCACGGTGAAGACACAATACTCCTGTACCAGGACTTCTACATAGATTTGAGACTTGACTCTATTAACATAAAATGCAGATCTTCAATTAAACATTAGCAGTAATCCTTTGAGGACCAAAGTTCTTTTGATGTGACGCGTGTGACACAATCCCAGATGCATTTTATTACTCCATTGGACCACATTAAAATTACAATTAATATAAATAATTTATCAAAAAATTATCCATTTTCGCAAGAATTGAACTCGCATTCTTCACCTTCACGTGAAAAAAATACTTAAATCCTTGCATTTTATCGATTGAGCTGCTGCCTGTTGGTTTCAATTTTCATTACAAGCTACTAAAACTCTATTTAATGTATTAAAAATTAATTTAATTTAATTAATTAATTAATATTTGAAAAAACTGTATTAACATCAAATGCCATCCACTACAAATTTTAAAAAAATTAATTTGAACTTGAGTGGATGAATAAAAGGTATTTTATAAACGATTGAAAATTTGAACAAGATATATTAATATATATAGGGAGAGTGTGAACTAACAGTAGGAATTGAGAATAGTTCAGAAAAATAAATAAGAGCTCTCTGGTTTATCTTAGAAACTTTTTTTTTATCATATTGCAGAGAATGATCGATGAATTACACCACTATTTAGATGACCCCGCCCCAAATAAAATTAAAAAACGCATCTTTCGCATTACAGGAGCATCTTGATTCCTGGAGTTGTAAATATTGATTGTGACTTGATTCTAATATGGAACTCGACATGATTGATTAATCAAAATTTTCCGACTTTATAATCTCGAACCAAGTTAGGCGTATAATTCTCTTTTCCCGGATTTGTTCTTTTTACACAAGCGAATTTCCAAAATTGATATTGTATGCACAAATCGATTCGGTGGGGGGCTTCGAAGCAACTTGTAATCAAACAAGTGGGAAACTCGAAACTGAAGCCTTCGAGAGAGAGGAGAGCGATGGAAATCTAAAATTACGCGTGATGGTGTGCACGTGCCGTCATCGGGTGGCCCGTGCGAAATGTGTCGCCCCAAACGTTCGATGTCAAATTGACGGTGATAAGAAAAAAGAAAGGTGACCTTGTTTCCACCCTTAAGTTGGGAGTGCGATTGAATTGTTTAAATGTGTCACCTAAGCTTTACTCCATTATGCGTCCTTAGTGTTTCGTTTATTTTTAAATGTGTCACTTAAGCTCTACTCCATTATGCGTCCATAGTGTTTCGTTTACTTTTAATTGTTTAAATGTGTCGTCTAAGCTTTATACCATTATGTGTCTATAGTGTTTCGTTTATTTTTAAATGTGTCGTCTAAGCTCTACTCCATTATGCGTCCATAGTGTTTCACTCGTTTTTAAATGTCTCCTAAGCCTTACTCCATTATGCGTCCATAGCGTTTCGTTTATTTTTAAATGTCTCCTAAGCTCCTTACTCCATTATGCGTCCATAGCGTTTCGTTTATTTTTAAATGTCTCCTAAGCTCTACTCCATTATGCGTCCATAGCGTTTCGTTTATTTTTAAATGTCTCCTAAACTCTACTCCATTATGCGTCCATAGCGTTTCGTTTATTTTTAAATGTCTCCTAAGCTCTACTCCATTATGCGTCCATAGCGTTTCGTTTATTTTTAATTGCTTAAATGTGTCACCTAAGCTCTACTCCATTATGCTTCCGTAGTGTTTCGTTTATTTTAAATATGTCACCTTAGCTCTACTCCATTATGCTTCCGTAGTGTTTCGTTCATTTTTAAAAGTGTCATCTAAGCTCTACTCCATTATGCTTCCATAGTGTTTCAATTATTTTTAAATGTGTCTCCTGAGCTTTATTCCATTATGCGTCCATAGTGTTTCGTTTATTTTTAATTGTTTAAATGTGTCATCTAAGCTCTTCTCCATTATGCGTCAATAGTGTTTCGTTTATTTTTAAAAGAGATAAACAAATTTTTTTCAACCTAGATTAGAATTTTAAAATGGTCCGTTAACGCGAATTTTTGTCAAGAAATGCATAAATGCTTTAATTGCTTTTATAAGGGAACCTCTAAATGAGATAAAATATTAATTCCTATGTGACATGGAAACGAAAAGTTTCATCCCCTTGCTACATCACTGATGCTGAGTTGATCGGCGCTTATTCATGTTACATCAGTAGGTATGCTTACAATACCTGTTCACAATGCAAAAGCAAATGAATGATTTTTTAAAATTTTAATTTAAAAAATTAAATTTAAATATTGCTCTAAAAACTTCCTTCGTGTTTTTTGCAAACCAATGATTGGTAGCGTATATTTCATTCCGATCAGGCCCAAATCATATCATTCCATTCTAGATTCTTTGTTTTGATTTGGCGTTTTTTTTTAACCCTTCATTTTTCCCCCGTATACATGGTATAGAGACAGTACAGATATTGTGAAAGAATTTGAAATCGAGATTTTAACAAATTTCCAAGTTAAAGACCTCCTCCCCAGAAAAAGTCCGTCCATCTGTGACAAAGATAGCTCAAAATAAATTTGATTTAAACGGTATAGGTAATTTTAGACGCAATTCAAAGTTTTCTATCAAATTTTGAGTAAAATCTGTTCAGCTAAAGTCTGTCTAGTCGTCTGTTCGAATAAGAATTAACACAATAATTAGGAAACGAAGAAGGCTAACTAGGCAAAATTCAGATTTCTTGTCTAGAGTGTAGACAATTGGTTTGATTGTCTGCGTTTTCTGAAATAAGTAAATGCGATAGTTAAAAAATGCCGTTGCTTAAATTTATCAAATTTGGTATGAGGTTTTGTCATTACAAGAACCTACATTTTTTTTTTGTTTCAATCGCTTAAGAAAAACGTATCTAAAACTCAAATTCGATTTTTGAATACTGTTAACACATGCCGAAGATTAACCGCCAAATAACACGCCAAGGACGACGCAGAATGCTAAATTCACGCCAAAAGTTAATATTTCGGAACTATTGCACCCATATGCAATGTAAACGTTCTTGAGCAAGGTAAGTTTAATAGAAAGTATGCCAGAAAATTTTGATGAGACCACTACCACTAGTTTCACTTGAAAACGCAATGATTATACTCATGTTTACATAGCATTTATTAAGGAATGACTCAGAAAATGTTTTCTTAAGTGAGACCCTCTCTTTCCTCCCCATCAATGAAAATTCTATCGAATACTTGGAGCTAATGCTAAAATATGTATTCAAATGTTTTAAAAATACTAAAAAATGTATTGAACCGAATATTTTCCAGAAAACGAAATAAACGTAAAACTTCGTTCAAGGTAGCAATTTTCCCCACTAAGATTTTTCTTCCCATTTGTCGCCTAACTCACGATTTTCAAATGCCAAACGATTTAAATGCATTTAACCGTTCCATTCATTCCGTAACCATTTTTCTTTAATAAATTTTTTTCCTTCTGTAGTTGATGACGAAAAAAACCGTCTCCTTTTGAAAACCGTCAATGAAGGGGCTGGGAGTTCAAAAATCGAACGCGTCTTCCTATTTTGCGGAACAATGAGTTTCCCTTCGCAGATCATAACCTAGTGTTGGTGCCAAGAGACAAAAGTCCGCGACCCCTCGATTCAACGTTTAATCTTTTGATGGGATTAAATTCGATTCGGATAAAGGATTTCAAGTAGAGAATTTTAATGGTGCCGGACCCGTTGCCAGGGGAACCGGGCTACGGGGTTCTAACTTTTAAAAATGGGATGATGGGGATTAGGATAGTTTAGGGCAGGAATTAACAATTAGTCTCGGGGATTTTAGAAACGATTTATTCCTCTAAAAAACTGCTTGCCCCCCCCCCGTTTCACATGGAAATCCGCTCGAAATTTTCAGTGATCAAAGAAAAACGGCGCTTAGTAATGATGGGAAAAGGATCAACTAGTTTGATTTACGATTCGAGTTCTGATATTAAAATAAGACAAATTTATTTTCATATGAGTAAAATATTAAACCTTTGCAATCCGAAAAATAATTAGATGCAAAATTATTCACCTAATACCAAGATTTGTTTAATGCCATGAAAAATAAATATACATAATTCTTTTAAGTGGAATTTCTTTGAAAAATTAATCTACATCTCTTAATCATTATGTAGACGTTTTTAACAATTAAATTTGAAAAATAAATAAATAAAACGGCAAAATGGTGTACCGTCTTGAATGTCGAGTCACACTCGACATCGGACCGCAAAGGGTTAAAGTGAAGTTGATAGGGTTGATTGTGTTGAATAAACTTGCAAGTACTGTTTGTAAGTCAGTATGTATAAATCCATGTTTTGTATTATTATTAAACCTTTGCACTCCGGTGGTGTCTCTGACACGCCATTCAAGATTGTGCATCATTTTGGCATTTCATTTATTTATTTTTCAAATTTAATTGTTACAAACGCCTACGTGATGGTTAAGAGATGTAGATTAATTTTTCAAAGAAATTCGACTCAAAAGAATTAAGTGTATTTATTTTTCATAACAATAAACAAATCTTTGTATTAAATGAATAATTTTGCATCGAATTATTTTTTCAGAGTGAAAGAGTTAAGATGTAAAATTACATTATGCAAGAAGTTTAATAATACATCGCGAATAAAAAAAAAGCTAAAAATTAAATTTTGAAACCAAATTAGTTTCTTGATGTGTCAGAACTAGAATTTGTATATGCTACGTGATAAATTAAGTTGTGACGGTAGAAAACATCAAAGATTTGAATTAACGCCTTTTTTTTAATAAATAAATCTTATTTTCATAAAAATAGTTGTACAGTTATTTTGAATTTCGGTATATTCTTTCCAAAAAATATCCTTATTTAGATTAATACTTTATTTTAAAGAAATAAAGTGTTAGTCCTCAAGGACTTACAAAGTTTATTGATAAACTTTTGACTATATTTTTTAAACATTTTGACTATTTTTTAAATATTTTTTTATTCTATACGTAATATTTTTCCTGCCATCCAAAAAAAATATTAAGACGAATTATTTGTGCTGCATTTCTTAATTTTTAATTTCAACCGTTATTTGGAACCGATTATAAGAATTATTGTAACTGTAATAATTTTCAATGTCCATATCCTATAATATTACATCTTAACATCCTGTAATATTATTTTATAATTTTTACAATACAAATTATTTAAAAAACGCTTTTTTCAATATTTATGTTAAGCACATTTACACGGAAAGTACTACGAACCAGCTTTGCTTAAAAGTTTGTGTTTAAAGTTATATTTAGCGCATTTTAACTCCGTTTTATCGATACTGTAATCATAAAAAAAAACATATTTCTAGTGCTATTTAATAATTGTATGCATCTATGAACTACAACACATGAACGATTCGCAAGTTCCGAAAAAGTGCAGTGACAACTTGAAAAATGTGTATTTACTTAGATCGTTATTTAATAATTGTTTGGTTCTATATACTACAACATAAAAAAATGTATTAATTATTCAAATGAACAATGTTATTTCCCCATTGAACAAGCGGTGATTATCATGCTATCAATTTCTTAAATTTGTTATCTGGTTGGAATGCCTTATAGCAAAAGAAGCGTAGTGGGACAGATGCGTACAATCGGTTTGCGTACCAGTCGTAAAACTGTCAATTAACGGTATTGTTTCCTAGGCGGTTTTGTTACTGTAAAGGATCACTTCTAGCAGAGGTTGCAACATTTTAAACGTTATCTTAAAAGTGTCAGATTTAGCGAAAGTTAGCACGATGTTTAACTCAATTTTATTGTAAAATTTCGGAAAGGTTTCATGGGAAAAAAGTCAATATTTCTGTTAATTTTTCGTCAGTTAAAATTTCAATTTTTTTTTCTGGTCTGATTTGTACAGAGCTATTACATGCACACAAATACAAAAGTTTTTTCTTTGTGTTTAAGCCTCAAAATTCAGTTAAAATTAGTTACTTTTCCTCGCCAAATACTCGCCGATTGTGCGTGTCTGTCATACAACCAAAAGAAGAACCTCAAATTAATGACAAATCTCCGCATTCCGGCTCTAACAACCAGATTATCCTTATTTCGCTACATGCAATTTTTTTGTTCAACGAAGAATTTTGAAGGACAACTATTCGCAAGTTCCGAAAAAGTGCAGCGACGACTTGAAAAATGTGTATTTACTTAGATAGTTATTTCTAAAGAAATATTAGAACAAGATTTTATTTATATTCATTTCTTAAGTAATAAAATAAATTCAGGAATTGTTTTTCAATGTTATAATAAGTGTAAATTAATACCATTTCGTTTGTTTAAACTAACTCTGGTTCTTTTTTTTTTCTCCAACAGGCTCGGAAAAAACAGAGTGAGCTAAGTCCGGATCGAGCTGGATCGGCGAGCAACTGAGGGACAGGGCTCTCCTCGATCTTTTTTTAGTTAATTAAACCGGTGAGCGGCTGCTCCCATTCAGAATGTGCGGCACCCCCATCATATAGTGACTTTCTATTCATTTGTTATTTGTTACATGACTTTCTCGCTATCACATGAAAGCACGTGTTCAAGTTAGCCTGTGGATGAAGTACTTTTGCTTTGAACCAACAGCTCGTAAATATGTTTTGTCCTCGTAAATGTGTTGGGTGTCGAATCTTACTACAAAGAATTTTTTGTGGAATTTATGATGCATAGGTTCTTTTTTTCATTTTATATTTTCATTCTACGAATGATTATTAAAAAAGCAATTCATTTCAGAATTTGAAAATTCTATTTTACAAAAGCCAAACCTTTCATCGAGAAAGCAGATTTTTAGTCGGGTGTGAAGAAAATATTTTAAAAGCATTCAATTGGTTAAAATAATACAAAAGAAAAAAAAGTCATTTCCAAAAATTACTTAATTGTTTGAGCATGGAACATATAAAATGAATCGGTTATATAAATTATCCTGAAATTCAAGAAATAAATTCCGATTCTGCTGCAATGATACATTTGTTAACTGTAACTGTACGCTGTATGGGATTGCACTTAATCACATCCGTATAAAATAATTATTAATTATATGTATATAATATTATATAAACGTTACCCAAAATTTAATTCTTTGTAGTGAGATTCAACTTTTAAAAACAGCCAATTTAGAAAATGAGTTGTATATTTTATTACGTATGTTTTGTCTTTTTTACCTATAATTCTAAAGAAAGAGAAAGGAAAAAAAATCCTTTATGACTTTTTACAGTTTTTAACAAAGGATTTTAATTCTCATGTCAATTTTCTTTTGTTTATATTAGCTTTTTAATAATCAAGATATTCGATTTTATGAAACCTTCTTTGAAGATCAATTTTCTTTGTTGATGGTTTATTTCCTAAACGGAAGTTATTGACCAGATTATGTAAACAAAAAAAAAGCAACTTTGAGTTTTATTACAAAAAATTATAAAATGAATAGCGAAATGTAGTAATGGGTTACAAAACGAATGTTTGATTCGATTTGCAGCTACTAACCCTAAATCATTGGACAAATAATCTTTGTCCAAATAGTACTTCGGCATGTTTAGCGATGTAAATGAATCTAACCACTAGTTAGTGGTTTAGTTAGAAGTTCGACACATTCTCTTCAACAAATATCATCACAAGATATTAAATTTTGAGTGGCCTCACAAGTTCTTCTTACATTCTACGCTTCTGTTTCTAGCGTAACTTCGAATAACTTTTTTGAATCATTGTAAAAAATTCCATTGATTTAAGTCTTTACTGCTTTAGTGTTTTTTCAAAACTTTAAAATGTCTTATATACCAAGAATGTTTGTGGTAGTAAATGTCAATTCGTGGAAAAATGATTAATTTTTTTAAATATCAATCAAAATTGAAATCAATCGATTTTATTTACCTCAGATTAATCTTAAATATTTGACAAAATATTAATATTTTTCTTATGCTTCTTAAGAATCTTAATTTCTCTCTTTTTTTTTTGGTGAGCAATTTTCAACACATTCGTCAGCATTTTTTAATTAACATTGTAAGGAAATTTTTAGACCTAAAATGATATTTAAATTAATTACATCTTGGATGTATTGAAATAATTTTATTTATGCAATTTGGAATTTTGTAACTGTATTGTTTAATGTTTTTCAACAAACTCGTCAGCATTTTTCAATTAACATTGTAAGGAAATATTTAGGCTTAAAATGATATTTAAATTAATTACTTCTTGAATGTACTGAAAAAATTTTATTTATGCAATTTGGAATTTTGTTACTGTATTGTTTAATGTTTTCAATTAACGTTGTAAGGAAATTTTTAGGCCTAAAATGATATTTAATTTAATTACTTCTTGGAGGTACTGAAATAATTTTATTTATGCAATTTGGAATTTTGTAACTGTATTGTTTAATGTTTCTAATTAACATTGTAAAGAAATTTTTAGTACTAAAATGATATTTAAATTAATTACATTTGGATGTACTGAAAAAATTTTATTTATGCAATTTGGAATTTTGTTACTGTATTGCTTAATGTTTTTCAATAAACTCGTCAGCATTTTTCAATTAACATTATAATGAAATTTTTAGGCCTAAAATGATATTTAAATTAATTACGTCTTGGATGTATTGAAATAATTTTATTTATGGAATTTTGTAATTGTATTGTTTAATGTTTTTCAACACACTCATCAGCATTTTTCAATTAACATTGTAAGGAAATTTTTAGGCTTAAAATGATATTTAAATTAATTACTTCTTGGATGTACTGAAAAACTTTTATTTATGCAATTTGGAATTTTGTAACTGTATTGTTTAATGTTATTTCTGAATAAATATACTGTTTTACTTCAGTAAAAAAATAGCAGCAGATACACGCAGAAAAAATATGTGCAACTGTATTACCAGATGATCTGTACATCTAGGATTTCTGCTTAAATCAGACTGCGAAGGTGTTGCTTTTGCTCAAATGATTAATTTATTTTGAGTGAAAGAATATACTAAGATAATATCATTGACTGTTTGATTACGAATAATTTTACAATACCTTGTAATTTTCGACCGATTGTTAACTTCAGTTAACTTGACAACAATCAATCTCATTTGGTGAAATTGTCCGAATTAAAATTCTAAGAACTGGTGTATAAATAATCAAGAACATGCTGTTGAAGTGTTAAGACTAATTTAAAAAAGAATACATGTATCTCTTCTGACTAGAGGATGTCGTCTTCGTTTAATGGAATAGATTTTAAGCTGGCTTAGAACTCTGTTTTTTTCATGTGTGTTTCTGTATATATATGTGGGATTCGAACATTTAATGCAATATTATGCATCTTTACTGTAGATTCGTACTTTTTGAATCTTTCTTGTTGTGTGAATTGTTCCAAAGCTGGACACCAAACCGAAGATGCAGTGTCGTCTGGTACGATATGTTGTTTATGTGGATACTTCCTAGTCTAGAATATTGTGTACGGTGTTATGTCGAGACTTTTTTTTGTTCGCATGCGTGCTACTGTACAGAAATCTTTTACTTATTAATAAAAGAAAGAAAATAATTCTGTGTGTTGTCTTTTTAATACAAATTGTCACGAAAACTGAATTAAAGACACGGATAGCTAGAAACAATTGCGTTTATTAGCACCAAGTAAATCGCTGGACAACAGAACGAAGGATATTCTCGATTTTAGAGAAATAATAAGATCAATTTTAAATTAAAATTCCAGTTTTTGGATGAAATGCGCTGGCCGGGAATCGAACCAGGGACCCCAAAGGATTTACAGTCCAATGCTCTGCCAATCGAGCCATGATGAATCATAACAGTCTTTCTCAATATCTTACACCTTAATAAAACATTTTCCGAATCTCGTATTGTTGTATAGGACGATAAAATCAAAAAAATTAATTTATTTTGTTATTCTTGAAAATGGTACAATATTAGTTGCTACGTTGTTTATAGAAGTTATTCGGTTTCTATTTAAAAAGGTTACATGACAACGTTCAAAGCATCAAAAAAAAAAGGTTGATAAATTTAATATTCTTTAACTATTACTGAATTTCTGTAATTACTACAGAAATTAGAAGAAAATTAAAGATTTATAATTTTAAAAACTACGGTAAACTAAAAAGAAATGATTGTGTGCATATGTAAACATAGTTTAGAAATTTGCTTGGCGAAATAAAAAAAAAAACTTCTGAAATTTTAAAACTTTGATTTATTTCGCCATTTGATTTCGGGAGGCATAATTTTACACATAAAGTGTTAAGAAATAAGTCAGTCTACATCGTGACTAAGGGTAAGGGAGGTCAAAACGTTTCCCTTCAGGGATTTACAACGAGATTTGAATTGGGATTTTTTCAACGCGTGTCAATTTGGAATAGGGAATCTTGGGTATTGTTAATAGAATGTCATGAACATTAAGGAGTTTTATCCCTTCCCTCGGAAAATGCCTAGATCAGCAGTTTTATAGAACTCGGATAGAATTAATTAAATAAATAAATACAGGAATTAAGGGAACATTTTAGAGTGAAGTTAATCTGAGCTAAATGAAGGTGAAAATTAGGCAAATAATTAGGTATTAAGGCGAACAGGGATCTTTTAAAATGACTTTTTACAATTTTCAGCTTAGCAATTTGAAATTTTACTGATATTATGAGTAACACTATAGGAGATGACTCACAAAATTTTAAAGCATTATATTTATTTATTGATGAGTTAGGGGATTAATATAATATTAGCGATAAATAACGTTAATGAAAAATGTTCCATGCACTCCAAATTTGTCCGAAAGCACTCCAATTTTTGTTATTACTAGCTCTAACCTTTTTGAAACAAAAGTTGGTGTTAATCTTGAAGTCTGTGTACGAAATATCAAAATTAACCAACGTAATAATTCAAAACTACTTAAACTTTTTTTTAAAAAATCAGTAGTTTTGAGTTATTACATTGGTTAATTTTGATATTTCGTACTCAGACTTCAAAATTAACACCAACTTTTGTTTCAAAAGGGTTAGAGTTAGTAATAACAAAAATTGGAGCGCTTTCGAACAAATTTGGAGCGCCTGGAACATTTTTCATTAACGTTATTTATCGCTAATATTATATTATATTAACCCCCAAGGACTATAGGGAAAATTGCAAAAAGTCATTTTAAAGGTCCCTAGTCGCCTTAAGAGTTATCATTGTGTCTACATATATGAAAAAAAAAAACTACAAACATACGGATTTCTATGCGAAAATCTGCTAAACAATCCTTTTCACAAATCTTCTCTCTCAGCAATGCCGATAATGGAAGTATTTTAAGCATATTTAGAAGAAGAGGGGAGAAAAAAACCCTCCACGGAACCTTGTTCTGGCCTTAAAACAAAAGCACTGAAATCGCTTTTAATAACAAATGAGTTTAAATCTTTATTTTGGCGCTAAACTGAGCATTGATGATTTAAGAAAAACAATATTATTTGCTATTTCAGGAAACAAAATCCTAAGTACCTAACAAAAAGTGTTAATTTACACTGGTGAGCAAAATTTAAGCAACAGGTGTTTTTTTTTTGTCATAATTCCACGAGAAATGATCATGAGAGACATGAAACTCAGAAATGAAAAACAGCATTTTGTACTTAATCCATTCTCTGCCAAGCCTAAATTGTATGAGGTTATTGCCATTTCTGTTTGGAGTGTTATTGTTCATCTCTAAATTTTATTATTTCAAAATAAATACATATATTTTGTCATAAATAATCATTTACATGTATAAAATTCAAACACGAGTATACTCGTGGTTGGCAGTGAGATTAACCTCGTACAATTTAGGCTTGGCAGCGAATGGGTTGAATAAAGTAGAATTTTTGTAAAAACAATTTATTTGTAGCTTTTTTTTTCAAGTTTTTACACTTGCATATTTATGTTTGTGGCCATAAAAAGTTTGACAAGTTGTACGTTATAATATATTGAAACTATCACGAATATATTCGTGCTGGCAATGGGTAACATCCAGCCAACCACGAGTATATTCGTGGTTGACAGCGAATAGTTTAACGGATGACAAAAACATAGTTGAGAAAAATTGACTACGATGCATATCGTATGGAATCAAACACAAAAAGGCTTTAAGGAACTCATAATATTGTTACACATGAACTGTCTGTCTAAGAGGAAGAACAACAAGCAGATGTTCCTTCGTAAGGGATATACCCTCCTCTCAATGCAATGGTTGCGCTCCATACACAGCACCAGATTTTCCATCAGTTCTTGAGATAAGAGCTCCCATTCCTCAATCAGCATCTGTTTCAGTTGTTGAATGTTCCCCGGAGGATGCAATCGTGTCACAAGACGTCTCTCCAAATAATCCCACACATGTTCTATGGGGTTTAAATCGGGAGAGAACGCTGGCCAATCTATTCGAGTGATACCTTCACTTTATAGTAGCTGTTGAACATCAGCAGTTCGGTGTGGTCCAATAGCACACCGGAGCAGACGCATATGGGGATTTCTTGCGGATGATACCATTGTATAGTTCCATATAAAATAATGACTCGCTTCGAGGTTATTTAGAATTTCCATGAAAATTGGGAATGTTATGTTTTATCTCTCTTGCATTCAAGAATCGGACAACATCGCACATCGAATTACTAAATTTTTAGTGTTTAAATGTATATAAATCGATTTGTGATTTTTAATTTAACCCTAGAATGCTAACCATTCGTCTCCTGGACGAACGCTTAATAAATAATTTTGACTATTCTTCTCCTATAACGGTAAATGGATCGTTCTACTCAGCACCTTTATCTGACCTTGGGAACTACAGATGAGGACATTCCTTTCCCCCGAAATATTTCTGCTCGTAGTATATCCAGAACAGTAGTCGTCTCAGAGACGAATGGTTATGTTTCCCGTTAGTATTAAGAAGGTATTTCTGTGTATGTTTGGAGATGTCGAAGCGTTTTCTGGAAGAAAATTGGTGGGGTAGGCCAGAAGCTATCCGTGAATTATTGAAATAATTAAGTGCGGAAGATAATTCTATTTCTGAGAATGAATCGGAAGATGAAGATTTCATTGCAGTTCTTCTTGCCCCATGGATGCAGAAGCGTCTCAACATATCGACTTTACCCCGATCAACAAGGACTTTTATAAGTGAACTTCTAAAATTGAATTTAAACATTCAACGACCTGAACAATCCGAAATTAAAAAAAGAAAAATTTGTGCATTTTGTCCTTATAATTTGAGGAGAATGACGCGCCATTTTTGTTCGTTATGTTCAAGAGCAATGAGCGGAGAACATCACGCATGTATGTGTAAAGATTGCTTCGAAAATAAATAATATTTTTATCCTACTTGACAATGAAGAGTTATGAAATCATCTGCTGGTAGCATGCATTTATTTAAATTAGCCTTAAAAACTGATTTTAAATACACTTCGTCTACGAGACGAATGGTTATCATTCTTGTTAGTTTTTTAAAGGTTACCTTTTTAGGGTTAATCTGGTTTGTTTATCTTAACGCAACCTAAGAGGGCTTCCGTTTCATTTTGACTACAGAGGTAAAGAAACAAAATGGAGAGAATTATGGAAACAAAAATTCCACCCTATTCGACATTCATATTACAGCCTCAGGAGAACTGTTCTCAACGCGATTCGCCGTTAAAAAGCAGTGAAAGTATCTCCTTACAAAAATAACCGATCTTTCTTTTTATCAATTAATGTTTGGCACATTCGAAACCCTTTGGCAGCCCACGTGGCAGTTTACATGAAAGTGCTGTGTAATCCTATCTTTTTTTGCTGGCTGCCCAGAGGTCATTTATCTTTGGATAGCACCCCTTTCCATCATTATCCCCCTTTTTGACCTTTTGGAGGATTTTTCCCTCGATCAATGGGTACTGATGGAGCTGGGGTTTGAATTGGCGTTTTTAAGCCAACTTGGCGAAATTGATTTCCGTTTGCTCATTTTGAATGTACTGCGTTCTGTTTCTAATATTTGAAATCTAACCTTTCTGTTTATAACAACGAAAGCTCCATTAGTTTATTGATAAATAAGTCTGTGTATTAAATTTGCCAAAAATGAATTTTTTTTATAGAATCTGTAGTAAAAAATAATCCAATAAATGCCAAATTCAAATAGAATCCCATAAAATCATTGCAAATACAAAATTCCGTTAATTTCTTCCATATTTACTATTAGAAATGCTTTATTTCATGAATTGGAAGTTTTGTAGTCCTAGCTATCGGTGGCATTCAGCTTTTTCTTCCAGATTATCGATTTTTTAAACTATTAAACAAATCGTGTGAAATCCTTTTTCTCTTTATTTCCTGCTGTTAACTGAAAAAAAAAATAATTGAATCAATATGCTGTAAATTATTGTGCGGGAAATTAAAAATTGTATTTATTACAAAATAAAATCAAAAGGGAAAATTTTACATCAGGGTTAATGATTGTCGAAAGCACGAGATTGAATGTTTTGGTGGAGGGGTTTAAATTTCACCGTAATCTTAAAAGCATTATTACAGGTTGTGTATCAAATTGAAATTTTTTTAATGATTAAAGATGAAGAAAAAAATTGCGTAGATACGAAATTTATATAATAATTGATTCACAGGATTTAAAATACTCATTTGAAGGAATTCCTTATCACAATGGAAATTTTCAGCTAACCGCGAGCGATTTTCCATGCTGTCCACTCTAATCCAGAATCGACTCCAATCTTCGGCTTATTTGAATACATACTTCCAAAAAAATAAAGTTAATATGTATCAATTTTAATACTCCACATAATGTCGTTGGATTTCGAGTTACCAAACTTGGTGCAAACATGATTTTGAGGATGCAAATGTGCATTTTGGAGCAATTTTGAAATTTGAATTTATTTTAAATTATTTTGAAATTTTGATAATTTTAAAATATATTATTGACTTAAAATGTTTCTTACACAATCTTGAAATTTAAGAAAATTGCTTACACTAATTTGGTTTGGTTTTCTTGGCATTTTTTCATTCATTTCAACAACTTAAAAAATGCTTCAGATATTATTCACAATACTTTTAATTGTTGTTATGAAACTCAAATCGTTTCAATTTTATTTACAAATACTTTAACACATTTTTATCATGTCAGAACATGATGTTATTTGGGGAATGAGCGCCGAAGAAAAATAATAAATCCGTAGGTGCAAAATAAGAAAAACCGTAGGCGAAAAATAAAAATTTTATTATCTGCACGAGCATCTCAAAAAATCAGATTTTAATAATGAAATGCCTACTCATTTACATAAGCTCTGATTTAAAAAAATAAGTTAATGACTACAGTAAATAAAATCAAGAAAAATCTCATTTTCAACGCGCGATTATATGAAATGAAATAAATAGGAAATGTGATATTTTGTTTAAACAATAAATGCGAGACAAAGTTTTTTTTTTGATCGTTTGCAATACCAAAGGGACCCATTCAATGAAACTATTAAAATGAATAAAAATATAATTTAACTTGCACGAGCACGTGGTGCTCGGCCGTTCAAGAAATGATGACCTGACATGGCACATAGAAATATGCATAGCAGATCTCATTTTAATCTTTTATTTTTTAAAAATATTTTCATTGGATTAAGAGTAAAAAAATCTCTTAGGTTCGAAGCAAGCTGTGAAATATATTTAGTAAATAATAATAAACAAAATGCAATGAAATATTTTTGCTGCTTTGCAAATATTTGATAAATTTTATATAATATGTTTGCATATTTTCAGTTTTCTTTACAGTCCCATTTAAGGGTTGTTATGTATGATTTATAGAAGTTTTGGTAAATTGTAAGATGCTATGTTTATTGTGGAGTTTCTTAACCACTTCACATACAATGACGTCTCTGACACGCGCATCGAATTATTGCATTTTTTTAAAAAAAACTTGTAATTAAGTGAAAGTATTCAGTAATTTAAAATGCCAGAATCATTTAGAAACTTTTCGTTATAAAACTCGTTACATTATTATAGGAATTAAAATAACAATAAATGTTAAATATCAGATGTGTCATCTAATTGTAAAGTTAAATAAATTTTTATGTCAAGTCATTAAACCATTCGGAGCCGATTTTCACTTAAAAAAAATTTTTTGTCATAACCAATGGATGGCAATTAAGAAATTGTAGCATTAGTTGGTAATAAAAAAACTACGAACTATTTTTAAATGTAAAATAGGTTTTTTTTCCCCTCCGAGAAACTTTTTTTTTGAAGTTCATCTTAACACATTAAGGACTGCAAAGAAATCTGTAAGACATACGCCTGGGACGGCAAGTTTTGGAGCAAACTTGTACATTCTAAAATCATCATACGAATGACAAACGAGAAAACTCGTGAGTGGTCCGCAACAGACGGGACGTGAAGCACGAGAAAACTCGTGAGTGGTCCTTATTGCGTTAAGATGATGATGTCGTTTCCGCTTTTTACCGCGGAAAGAGGGGTGCAGTAGCTTCTGAGGGTATGAACCCCTGAGCACCCGAGGGCTAGAAGTCTGACTTCTAGCTCATATGAAGATGAAACACACATGCTTGCACAGCCCCTTTTTACAGGGGGGCACATTCACTCACAGATAGCACGCAAAGGAACAACCAGGCCCGAACCGGGACTCGAACCCGGGACCTCCAGAACACGAGGCAGACGCGCTACCTCTGTGCCAGCAAGCCGGCTGCATTAAGATAGTTTTTTTAAATAATTCTTATTTAAAAATGGTTAAAGATTTGGAATCGGGTGACGCTTTGAAATGCTTCTAGACATTATTAGTGTTGTATTCGATATGATTTGAAATTTTTATTGTTTCAAATTTGCCCTAATATAAGACAATGGTCCGATTCATGGTCCATCATTTAAAGTACTTTTACAGTACTTCTTTTGTACAACCGACCACCCCGCCACCACTGAACGTAGCAGTATCGACAGGATTTGTTATGACCGACTATAGATTGTAGCAATGTCCATCCTTACATTGACCTAATCTGTCAAACTGATATTCTCTTCGAGATAATTCGCCCTACAGTGGTCATACACTGGCCACTTCCTCCTCTACAAACTTCCAAACAGTTGGCAAAAAACTGACAATTTGTGACATCATGTCCTTCAGAGTCCTAAGATTACTTGGTGCCATCAGTACTGAATTCAAGTCATTATTTTCAACTTGCAGATGTTTTCTATGATCGGAGATTTCTGTACATTCCTTTAAATAGTGGTAAGCAGTAACATTCACAATACTGGAAATTTCTAAGAATGTATATTACACTTGAAAGATAGATAGAACAGAACGGACATTTTTAGGTTCTACACACATAACTTCCGAATCAATTATTTTTAACGCAGATGACTGGATTAAACTTTCGTATTCAATTTTCAGCCATTATTTGTTGCAAAATTTGGCTTTACTCTGCTTTTCGGGATGGTAACCCTGCCGTGAAAGACGGTACTTGCAGTGAGTCCTCACTTCCGTCCTCTGGTCATTCCCTCGTCCACCCCTTTTTTCTGAAACTCGGCAGGGGTTGCTTTTGTAAAGGACACCTCGAAAGTGAGACGGGTCATAAAAGACCCCTTCCTGGTCCCTTTTTTTATTGTTTGTGTTGTCCTTTTTCCCGACTATATTTTGGTCAGTTTTTCTGTCCAGCTGTTGTTATATTTTTGACTTCCCTTTTTAGAATGTGTTTTGTAGAGGGCAATTCTTAGCTCATGCCTCTTCTCCAGTGCCATACAACACCCTCTCTCTCTCCCCTCTAAAAAAACTGTCATATTAAAAGGGTGTATTCTATTTCCCATACCCACGTGGGTTATTGACTTCTAATCTTTACAGTATAAAAATCAGAAAATACGTTTTATTTACTGAGTTCTCTATAAAGATAAATAATCTATAAAAGGTTTTCCTGGTAGTTTTTCTTTTTATTAAATGTCATTTCAATTCTTTTTGTCTAATAAATACTCAAAGCGGAACCAACTTTTATGAGATGTAGATTGAAAATTGATATTATTTCGACCTAAACATTTTTTTTAAATATTGTGTTTGCTTCTTTTGTGAATTACTGTATTTTGTTATTTAATTCAAAATCAGACCCACATTAAGCCTTCTATGGATTTTTTAGGCAGTGCATCATGGGAGATTCCACTTTTCCAATCTCTTAACTTCCAACACAAAATTTTTATTATTTGTCTATTTGTCTCAGTATTTTTCAATTCCTACTATTAGCTCACACT
>JAOUZG010006873.1:194667-243304 GCA_026289955.1 Argiope argentata
CATCTCCTATTAATTTCATCTCATATAATCACGGGCTCAAAATGACAATTTCCTTGGTTTTATTGGCTGTAGTCATTAACTTATTTTTTTTTAAATCAGAGCTTTTGTAAACACGATGTCAATGCTTTATTAAAAGCTGATTTTCTGAGTTGCTCGTGCAGATAATAAAATTTCAATTTTTCGGCTACGGATTTTTGTTGAAGCCAAAAACCTCATCCCAAAAACAACATCATGTTCTGACATGAAAATTACCATGAATTCGGAATATCATAATATTTTTTTAAATCTTGAAAACGAAAACCAATGTATCCCAAAATAATGACAAATACAGTAATTAAAAAATGTATGGTCTTATACCAGCTTCTTGTTTTAAAATTTTATCGTTTGCCCTTTTAAACTGATAACATCTGTTCTACGGTATTAATTTTAAAGAACGTTGTCATATATATATTTTTTATTTTCCATTAATTCCTCAAAAAAGAAGAAAAAACTTTTTTTTTTGTTGTATAACTGAAAAGTTGACTACTATTCTTTCTGTGCGGTTTTCATAAATTTTTAATTGAAAAGAACTACAAAAATATAATATATTTTTATCTTTTTTATTAACTTTCTCTTTTATCTGTCTGTTCAATATAAATTGTGCAACCGATTTTAATTGACCAATGGGCTAGAAATTTGAAATTTTAAACAAGCATAACTCAGAAATGAGTTGCAAAATGATATATCATTTTCGGGTCTGTTAGGAAGAAATGTGGTCATTAGAGGAAATTTATCGGAAAGTTAGTTTCACTGATTCAAGATTAAAATACGGAAAATAGTTCTTCAAAAATTATAAAAAATACAGAAAGTTTTTAAAGCGGATTAAAAGGTAAAATAATAATATTAATAATAATAACACTTTCTCTTGGTTCCTTCCCTGCTGTGATTATGAATTTTTAAAATCCTCAACCACTAATTTTCGGAACAATCTATATTGGATTATAAATCCATATAGAGCTAGAGATATTATTTTATACATTTTAATAAGTTTTAAAAATCTGATGTGTTAATTTTTTTATTTTAATTATTATCTTAAAATGTTGACATAAGGCTAAGTATATAAATGAATTAACTATACAAACTTTGAAACAATTTAATATGATTTTGTTTCATGTTTTTGTATTAAATAGAAAATCAAAAAAAGAGAAGCTATTACTATTGGTTATAAACTTAAAATACGATAAATAATACTTGCTTTCTACAAATAAAAAATACAAATTTCGATTTTCTACTTCGATAGTTTTGATATTCATTTTTGCATAAAAGCACATGTTCTCCCAATCCGCAGAACAGCTGCACCATCTACGGGGGTGCTCTGATAAATTCACTTAGACCCCTATGAGCGTCCATCTCCACCCCCTAAACAATAATAATCACCTGATCTCTCAATTCCAATTTTTTTTTTCCATTAATAAAACTTCTCTTCTGCAAGAAGAATAAAATAAAATAAAATATTTTTGCGCGTAATAATAATAGTTTCATTACGCTTTTGTGGCAGCTGCGAAGGGGTGTCCCGCTGTGCCGACGCCGGGGTCGAGCTTGAATATAAAATGATAAAAAGTATTTCGAAACTCGAGGGTGTTGGAGGATGAAATGGGTGCACAATAGCCGAAAACAGTGTCGCTCGCGGGACGTCGGAAGTGATTAGGTGGAAAAGAATTGGGAGGAGAACTCTTTGTCTTGCGATGAATTCAGCGGATGCCATTCCACATTTTTAAAGTTTTACTCAAAATGTGCGTTATAAAAAAACCAAGTTTCTTGATGCAAATATAATATAAAATAGAATCTGCAATGCATATTTCAATGCATCATTTCAGAACATCATTTCTTGAACGGCCAAGCACCACGTCCTCGTGCGAGTTAAATTATATTTTTTATTCTTTTTAATTGTTTCACTGAATGTCACTTTAGTATTGCAAACGATCCAAAAACAACTTTGTCTCGCCTTTATTGTTTAAAAATATATCCCATTTCCTATTTATTTAATTTCATATAATCACGTGCTCAAAATGACATTTCTTCTAGGTTTTATTTGCTGTAGTCATTAACTTAACTTTGTAGTTGATATAGCTACTACTAAAATGTCATCTAATTATGCAAAAACAAAGTCCAAAAAACAAACAAACTCACTTAATAAATGAAATGTAGATAAGGCGTTTCTTAACCAGAAGCTCATAACGTAAAATTCATATAAATCGAACAGCGTTATATTTTTTTTTCTTCCTTTTTTATCTTCTTCCGCTATTTGATGGTATGAAACCAAATGGTAGCACAGTAATGTATAGCTCATAAAGGTTAGAAGGGATTATATTTCCAGAATCATTAACGCAGATTATATTTCAGATTAAAATGAAGCAAAACTATTTCATGTCTTGACTTGAATATAAAAATTGTGGGATATAGCGACAAAGGCTGTTATCCCAAAGGAGGGAAAATGTTACAGTTAAAAGGATATCAAAGTACTTCAGGGCTTGAATAAAGATGTTTAGATGTTGTTTGCTTGCATGAGCTTGGGACAGAAGAGAGGCAAAAGAAATGTTCGGCTGTTGGCTATATATTTGTACACAAGATATTCTCTGTACACTATATATTTTGAGCATTTTAACAATACGTGGGAAATGTCATTGTCATGTCATATCATGTCGATATGTTATTTATTCCAAAAACAAGCAACTCGTGTTACCAATTTTAAAAAGACAAACTTAGCGAAAACAAAAATAATGTACTACATCTACAAATATAACAGCTACTACATCTTTTAGGGACTATGATCAGTGAATAATAGCAAACATTTTTCTGAAATCTAATCATATGAGATCCTTTGGTGTAGGAAGTCTTTCTATAGTAATCTGCCTAAAAATATAACAACAATCATCTGAGTTTGAATGTTTTTAATTATAAAAATTTCATTTGTTGAAACAAGACTCATTAGTTTGCTAAACTTTGCTCTGGTATTGTTACTGTTTTTCTTAATCATTTGCTGATAGCCATGTTATAGTTTTCAAGGTCTTAACTAGACTGATATGGATTTAAAAAATTTGGGGGGGCAATGCGCCTATAATGCAGAAATATAATTGCCCCGCTTTAAAAATAATTAATATTTAATTCAATATTGTTCCCTATTTCATATTTAATCCCAACGTTGATTACTTATACCTTCAATAATAGAAAGACCCTGCACGTGGAAAAGATGTACAAGGAAATAATATAAAATACACTTATGTTTGGATTTCTACTTAGCCTTTCAATGTTTGAAAGGTAGGTGCATAATTTTCAAGACCTCTCCGCATCATTTCATAACCACCACCTGTCTATTTTAGAATATCGACTTACTAATGCCATTTTTCCTTGTTAGCTTTAAGTTATAAGCCTCTTCACCTGTTTGATTGCCTTTCAACCTGCATTCAAATAGGCTCAAAAGTCAATCTTTCAGGGGATATCCATTCGAAACTCAAATTGACGTGGACCTGGACTTTCCAGAAGATTATAACCCGATATTGGCATAACCTCCATATCACTCTCCTGCTGAAAGTCAGAAGGCAAACACAGAGGGGGTAGTTGACAGGTTCTCGTCAACATCTCTTCACACCTCTTTGTTGGAGGCACACAAAAGGGAGGCCCCCCTTTTGTTTGGACCCTTCAACGCCCGGGCCGAGAAAATATTTGGCTGAATTATGCGCGTATTTGCAAACAAGTAAGCATCCTGGATGGTTGAGTGGCCATGTTGAGGTTGCTTATCCAAGTGGATATCTTTTATGAGAGGATGTCGGATCTGTTCAAGAAATGTCGAGAAAGATGATAGCGAGTAAGTTGGTCTATTTGTGGAAAGGTATTTCGAATATTTGGGCTTTTGGAACGTTGAGTATGCGATGCCTTGTTGAATTTTTGGTGAATAGAAATGATCTCTGAATTGTATATTTGCTGTTCACTAGCTTTATGTTCATTCATTGAAATCACTTAAGTTCTACAATAGAATTTTTTCTCATTTTTTTTTCAAACAAATAATATTTTTTATTTTTGTTATAATTAAAATAAATTGTGAGTTATTTTGAATTATAACTTTGCATAGCTGGAAATTTGGTCTTACTTTGACATTGAAGTCGGCTATATTTGATTCAAACCTGTATTGCAAGTTAAGTTCAAAATAAAACAAGCAATATAAATATTAAAAAATTTAGTCAATTCCTGCTTAGGTCAAGAAATATATTTTTTATTTTAGTTACTTTTTATTAATTGATTACAATTAACAGAAATATTTTATCAGAGAATATCTTGAATTTCGCAAGAATTGAACTCGCATTCTTCGCCTTCACGTGAAAAATACTGAAATTCTCACATTTAACCGATTGAGCTATTGCCTGTTGATTTCAATTTTCATTACAAGCTACTGAAACTCTATCTTAAGTATAAAAAATTTAATTAAATTAATGAATTAATATTTCAAAAAAAAACTGTATTAGTATCGAGTGTCATCCACTACAAATTTAAAAAAATTAATTGAACTTGAGTGAATGAATAAAAAGTATTTTATTAACGATTGAAAATTTGAACAAGATATATATAGGGAGCGCGTGAACTAATAGTAGGAAATGAAAAAAAAAATTGTGAAGAAGGATATGATGCACTATTTTAAATATTGCTTTTTTTTTGACGTGATAATTTCTGTAGGCTACTATACAATCAGTAAATTGTAATTTATTTGATTAAATATGGAAAATACTTGACAGAGTTAATCATTGGACTTAAACTATTAAATTTAACAGAAGTTTGTTTCCTAGATAGAGCTACCCAAGAAAGACTTAAAATTAGATTTCTTAAAATGTCATTGATATTTCATTTCTTTCATTCAATAACTTTAAAGAATATTATTGCATAAAAATTCTCATACTGCTTTAAAGCTAAAAGAAATGCAATGAAAGCTTAAATTCAGCGAAATCAAAGTAATTAACGGAAGAAAAGAAACTTTAATTTAATTGAAATCAAATTTATTTCAATACAATATTTTTCTAACACATTTTTTTTAAAAAAAAAGAAGGAAAAATTAAGTGTATTTTGCCACAATACTTTTCAGTGCTTTAGAAGCTCACGGTGATATTACTTTCATTTTTTGTGCTTTTTAATCTGTATAGTTAAGAGAAAATTTTAAAAATAATGTAAAATAGAAAAGCAAATTAAAAATATTATTACGCTGTGATATATTGGATTAAAAGCTTATAATTCTTTTTAAAAACATTTCTCAGTTAAATCATAGTTTTAAAAAATCCAATATTTCATTCATCTTTCACCATTTGTACAGCATAGATTCTATAATTCTAGACGAAGTTTCTAATTTTCGATAGTTAGAAAAATAAAAGAAGCTTTAACTCATAAGTTGTTGTTTTTTTCCTAAAAAATTACATTTATTCTTTTAGATCTCATAGCTTTAAAATTGACGCTCATATTGAACGGTTATTTATAGAAGCATTTTTTTTCTGAAGAAAAAAAGAAATTTTGAATTTGTATTCTTGATTTTGTATTTCTAATACCTTATATTAAGAATTTATGTGTTGTTGTTACTAATGGCACTTGCCATGGACAAGCGCGCTGACTACCATCAGCTATTTTAAGCAATTACATTCGCTTGTATAGCATCTTTTTACGGCAGGGGGTGAGGGTGCATTCACACATTTCACAGATGGAACAGAGGAAGAACAACCATGTCCGATCGGGACTCGAACCCAGACCACCCAGATCACGAGAAACCACGCTACCACTGTTCCAGGACTTCGGCACGTATTTGAGACTTGACTCTATTTAACATAAAATGTACATCTTCTATTTTACATAAATTTCCATTGAGCGAGATTATTAAATAGGCAACTTCTCATAGACCCCAGAATTTTTGGGAGCCACGAGATCTCAAGATTGTTCTCCACCCTTTCTTTCGCGATATTTTGAAGATAAACTTATTTTGCGCTTTCATTTGATTTGCATGAACAATATATTAAGAGTATATTCACATTATGTTGTTTGTTGTTACTAATAGCACTTGCCAAGGACAAGCGCGCTGATAGCCTTCAGTGATTGAATATTCAATCATTCCACAATTGTAATAGGGATATATGGACGATAAAAGAAAAGATAAAAAGAGTAAAACTTAACAAGTGGATAGAGTTGAGTTGAGTTGAGTTAAATCCCATATTGGGATATATGGTAACGAAAAGGTGGGTCAATATGCTAAGATGGCGGCATAGAAAAAGAGTGTGGATATAATTGTCCCCAAATCAAATGGTGTCTTAAAATGGGAATTGAGAGAAGAAATTAAGCTAAAATGGTTTGACAGACGGCATATGTCCGAAAAAGAAAAAGGAACTTACAAGTTTATTCCTAATCCAGAAATAAAAATAAGAAGATGCCCTTCACTGGTAATCCAAATTATATCAGGACATGGGATATCCCCTGCATATTTCCAAAAATTTGGGAGAATACAGGAAAATTAATGCGTTTGTGGGGGAATCGGTACTGCTTACCACTATTTAAAGGAATGCACAGAAATCACCGATCATAGAAAACATCTGCAAGTTGTAAATAACGACTCGAGCTCAGTACTGATGGCACCAGATAATTTTAGGACTCTGAAGGACATGATGTCTAAAATTGTCAGTTTTTTACCAACTGTTTGGAAGTTTGTAGAGGAGGAGGAGGTCAGTTTATGATCACTTAGGAATAATTATCTCGAATAGAATATCAGTTGGACAAATTCGGCCAATGTAAGGATGGGCATTGCTACCGGCCACATTCGGCCAGAACAAATCCTTTCGATAGTGCTACGTTCAGTGGTGGTGGGGTGGTCGGCTGTACAGAAGAAGGCCTTCAGCGATTTTAAGCCGAGAGAAGCGTCTCTTGTTTTTGAAGTAGCACCAACTAGGGCCAGGAGTAGGAATTAGCTACACACTCATCACATTTGCTTGCACAGCTCCCTTTTAGAGGGGGGGGGGCATTCATACACTTCACTGATAGTACACGGAAGAACAAACATGCCATAAACCTGGACTCGAACCCGGGACGCCCAGATCACGAGGAAGACGCGCTACCTCTGAGCCAGGACGACAGCAAGAATTTATGTAAAAAATAAGAGGTTTCGGGATGGTTTGAAAATAAAGCTGATTCATTTAAACATGAATAAAGCCGACATACTTGCTCTGGGGTAGGCACGTCTTCCCCGTGTTTGGGGCGTCCTGAGTTCGAGTCTCGTTTTATGGCATGGTTGCTCTTTATCTGTTCTCTCTACGATATTTTTGAATGTGCCCTCCTGTATAAAAGGGTTGTGCAAGAGAATGTGATGCGTGAGCAGCTGTTCTGTATCTGATGTCTTTATGTGATGTGTTGTCTACTTCTGTAAGCCCCGTGTGATACTTACTGGTGCACGAGGATTTCTAAATGTTATAATATTAATAATAAATAAGTTAATAGCATGAATAAAAAAGGAAAATTCTATACTTTAATCCCTCAAAACAATAATTTAACTTACTAATTTGATGACACCATATTTGAAGCATTTATTATTATTTTAGTTTCTGTCATATAAATGCATTTGAGATACTGAAGCCTTTTTAATTCACTTTTGCATTTTAAATTACCTAAAACTTTCCCTTTATTGCATATTTAAAGTTAAAAACTCAGTAATTCGATGCTCGCGTCAAACATGTCATTGTATGCGAAAGGGTCAAGATTTTATGGCATTGAAATTTTTATAATTTTTTAAACTCAGATTAAAACCTTAAATCTAGCTTTGGTACAAAAAAGAATCCTTGAAATATCATTTGAAGGAGATAATTTTCCATTTTTGAATCCAATGTTTATATTTTTATTCAAAAAAGAAACATATATTTAATCCTAAACAACGAATAATAAAAGAGCAATATTAGTGAAGAAATCTATAAAAAAATAACAATAAACCTGATATATGATCATGCAGTTGATATTGCTAACATAATTTTAGAATATAAATAGAAATTTTGGAATCAAAATCTGTTAGCAGAGATGACTTCTAAAATAATATTCTTTCATTTGATATTTTATCACGTAATTTATTACAGTACTCAGAATTCAATTTATTTATTTTTCAATCTTATTTCTATTTTTAACCCTTCGCACTCCGATGGTGCCTCTGAAGCATCATTCAAGATTTTGCATCATTTTGACGTTTTATTTATTCATTTTTCAAATTTAATTGTTATAAACGCCGACGTAATGGTTAAGAGATGTAGATTAATTTCCCAAAGAAATTCGACTTATGAGAATTATATATATTCATTTTCCATAGCAATAAACAAATCTTCGTATTAGGTGAATACTTTTGCATCTAATTATTTTTCAGAGTGCAAAGGGTTAATAGAAAAAGTCTCAGTAATAGTGATTTCATCTACTGCTATCAATTCTATGTGACACGGAACTTAAAATGCGAATAGCATTTAAACAAACAATTATTAGATGAAAAAGACAGCATTTCTATCAACTAATACATATAATTGTTTAGGTAGCATCAAAATTGTTTCTACCAATATTAACTGCAATTAATATAGGTATTATATTGTTTGCAATTAACTTTGACATTTTTCTTTATTTTCAACGTTTTCATTTTCGAATCTTGCATCAACAAATCGCTAATTAATATTTTACTCTATATGTTACTTTATTTACCTTTTTTCATATTTTATGTTGACGTAATGTGCTATTTTTTAGCTTTTAATGATTATAATTTAATTATGAATAGGAGAACTTTTTTTTAATTTTTCATTTAGCTCAAAAATTCAATTTTCAACTACTTAATTTTAATTAAAATAAAATTTGTATGATTCATTTTAAACCTACAGTGGCTCAAACAATTGAGATTACACCTTACTTTTACTTCATAAATTTTATGGAGAAATGCAAACATATTTTTATTGTTACATATAACGAATGGTTTACTTTAAAGTAAAAATAAAGAACAATCAACCAAAAAAATTTCAACTAAAAAGTTTCAGAAGCCTTTTAAATAAACATACGCAGAATTTCGCCTCAAACAATTGAGAATACACCAATGAAATTTTTGTAATATCTCTCTTAGAAAGGAAATGTCAATATTTAGTTGCATGTTTTGACTTTTACAATGGCCTCTAAGCGTCGTGGTGACCATTTTTTGGTGGTACTTGAATATATTTTACTCTATTCTTCTGTTGTTGTTACTTATGGCACTTTCTATAGACAAGCTCCCTGCTGATACAGTAACAGATTTAAGGCGAAAGGAGAGCCTCTTGTTTTTTGAAGTTGCGCCAACTAAGGCCAAGAGTAAGACTGAGCTACACACTCAACACAGTCGCTTGCACAACCCCTTTTTACAGGGGGAGCACGGTCACACATCTCACAGAGAGCACACAAAAGAACAGCCATTCCCGAACCGGGACTCGAACCTGGGACTCCCAGAACACGAGGAAGACGTGCTACCTCTGTGCCAGAAAGCCGGCACTTCGTTCTTCTTGCAGCACTTGTTTTAAATTGGTTTTGTATCTAATTTTGTGTTTTTGGACCACTGTTTCGAATGTAGCCCACTTGTATTCAATGGTCTTGAGATAGGGGTGCTGTTGAAGTGCGTGTAATTGCTGTCAACAATGAAAAAGACGCCACATCTTGACGTTACGTGCATTCTGTTTGGGGTCGTTGTCCTGCTAGAAAAAAAAATCTCATCTAAATTCAAATTTTTAGCACTTTTCTTCAGATTGCTGCGACCATATGGTTCATGCAACTTGCTGCAAATATTTCTCAAATCTCAGACAAAAGTGTAACCACTCTGTAACTTAGCGAAATTATTATTAGACAAATTGTATATAAAAGTCGGAATTTTATGAGAGAAACCATTCATCAAATTTCAAATTCAGAAAAAACGTTTTATGTTTGCAAAAATTCATGAATTGAAGATCAATACTTTCGGAATAAAGTTATATTTATTGATGAAAGTAAATTCAAAATTTTTGTCGGTGTCAGTCGGCGCATCGTATAGAAAAAGCCTAATACTACTTTGGATCCAAAAATATGTACTCCCTATAACTAAACATAGTGGTGACTCCGTCATGATTTAAGGTTTGTGTCTTCATCCGCGGTCGGAAATTTAGTTTCTATTGATGGCATTATGAATCATATGGTTTACTTAGATATACAGCCGGATTTCTGTCTCAGAGGTAGCGCGTTTTCTTCGGGTTTTGGGAGTCCCGGTTCGGGCATAGTTGTTCTTCTGTGAGCTATCTGTGAGGTGTGTGACTGTGTCCTTAAGTAAAAAGGTGCTGTGCAAGCAGATGTGGTTAAAGCGTAGCTAAGTCGTACTCTTGGCCCTAGTTGGCGCTACTTCAGAAACAAGAGAGCTCCTATCGGCTTAAATCTGCCTCTGTATCAGCAGGGGGCTTGTCCATGGCAAGTGCCATAAGTAACAACAACATATATATACTTAGCAGCAATCCAAAGTACTCAATATTTGGGTATAGACAGAAGTTTCATTTTTCTGTAGGACAACGACCCGAAACAGAATGCATATAACTTCAAAATGTGGTATCTTTTTCATTGTAAACAGCATTTACATACACTATCATAATTCGCCGACATCAATCTCATTCTGGACTTCACTCGAAACAAAGGTCCAAAAACAAAAAATTAGAAACAAACCCCCTTTAAAACAAATTTTGCAAGAATAATGGGGTATAATATCTTCAGATACCATTAAAAATTGGTCGAATCGACACCACGATGTTTATAGATCATTAAGTCAAAAGAAATGCCACTTAATACTGACAATTCCTTTCGATGCGAGATATTTGTAAAATTTCTTTGATGTATTCTCAATTGTGGGATCGAAAATTTCTAAATGTTTATTTAAAAGACTTCTGAAACTTTTCAATTTAGAAATTTTTCGTTGATTGTTCTTTATCTTTACTTTACATTAAGCCATTTGATATATATAACAATAAAAGCTTGTTTTTACTTTTGAGTAATATGATACTTAAAACAAAAATCAGAATTTCATGTAAAAGTAATGTGTACCATTGTTTGAGCCACTGTGTATTATATTACGCATTGCATACTTTTAGGCTTAATTTTTTTTCGAATACAATGAAATTCATATTTACTTACTAATTTCTAAAATTTAAGAAAAATCTAATAAAAAATTGAAGTAAACTTATCTTTTTATATTTACAAAAAAATTGCCAGTATTATTTAGATTAAACATATTATGAAAATACTAACAAATTAGTATGATTCAAATGTAAACAGAAAATGTTATTAGATGAATTAAATAATTCAAAACAATTAAAATATAAAAAAGTTAATTATTCTAATTTAAGAATTAGAGTCATAATACCAAAAAATATTATCTATAAAATTTAAAAAAATTATGAATAGTTTATACAAAACAATTATTTCGAATGACGAACGAATATTCTGCAATACTTGCCCGGTATTTAATAATTTAATTCTTAATCTGATATGTTTTTGGATCACTTTGCCATCATCACGTGATCAGGAATTGACGTCATCATTAGTAAAAATCGAATTTGATCTAAAATAAAAATAATAACTGTGACTTCGACTACGGGAAATAACCAGCTGCTGAAACTGTTTTTGGAAAAATTCGAAATTTCTGTAGTTGGTTTCTGTAATATGGAACATTTTAATTCGATTTTATTTATTTTTTTGCATTAAATCAAATTTTGTATCATTATTATTTGAATATTAATTGTTTATAAAGAAATCAAGGAATTTTGAATTGAATTTATACAGGAATTATTTATTAAAGAAAGATTTCAAAAGGTAAGCAATTTTTTTAATGATCGCATTTTTTGAGTTCGAAAATAGTGTTTAATATATATTTATGCATACAATTTGAAGTCATAGAGTACATAATAACGCATAATAACGTTAATATATTTTATTTTACAGTAAAAAGTTAAATTATAATTAATACGCTATTTCAATTAAAAGATATTCGAGTAAAGCTATTTATTATTATTATTTTCAGGATAATCATGGTAAAGTATATAATTATTGTAATTTTTGAAAAATTCTTAAATGTATATTGTATGTGGTATTTTGAAGGTTGAAAAGTAGTATTTGATATGGGAAGAATTAATATTTGTTTTTACGATTGAGGTTATTAATTACATCTCTTTGAATGTTTCGAATATTATTAGTTTAAATATATACTGTAGTTAATAAAAATACATTTTATAAGTTTATGCAAGTAATATTTAGTATTATAATGAGCAAAAATGCTTTGAATAAAATGATATTGTTTTTAAATGTTCCATATCAAAACGAATATATGTTACCAGGATTTAAAATAAAATTTAATATTTGATTTTATGAGAATTTTTATATTTTAAGAGAAATTAAGAATTTGAGTGAGAGCATTTTTTCACTAACGTATTAAAAATGATTTTTTAACACATGTATAAATACCTCTTTTAATATATTACGATTTGAACTAAATTATTGAAATTTCAGATTTTCCATTTAGATAATATCATATAGTAAAATGTATATATTTAAATAATATGATACGAGTATTATGATACTTAATGTATGACATTTTTAATTTTCTGATTTCAAATATATAGTGTTAAAAATGAATAATACAAATTTGTATTGAGTAATTTCATGAGATGGTATTTTTATCTTTTATATTTGATCTTATTCTTTACAAAACAAAAATCTTGGTTTTGGTTACTTTTCAGATAGAGTATTAAAACAGTCTTGATTTGCCTATTTTTTAATAAATTAAGATATGTACGAATAAAGAAGCATTTTTTTTCGAACACCCAAATAAATCTTTTTAAATATTGCATTAAAGAATTTTTCTAATCTTGCATCAAGCTCCAGGCGTTTCAAAGTTTACATCCGCCCAGTTATCATTTAATCTGGAACATCAAATTAGTGCCTCAAATATAACCGAAGAGCATCGATTCTAATTCGTCTGCTTTGAGTAATAACTTCAATTAGACGTCTTGAAGTTTCCTGTAAATGTCAGATGCACCAAGCGATAAGCGAATCAAGTTACATTTTCCACTCTATTCTCTTTCTTTTTTTCAATAGACGAAACAATCAGAAGAACAATCGAACCTCCACCTTGCACCTCTCGACTGTGTAACACTGTAGCCTTCGACCCTCCTCTATAATCAACAGGTGCTAGCAATTATCAACATGGGGTGAATCCACACAATAGATAGGCACCCGCAGGTGTACGTGCCTCTGTTTCTGAAACGAAATTTCGAACGTCACGATTTGTTCGGAACGCCGGCCATTTTCTTTTGGTCTTATTCTGATAAGCACGAATGAGCCCGCGGTGTTTTTTGTCTGCTACAGATGAACGAATTAAAAGCAATACGAACGGTAGAATTCGCTAATAATTACTCCCTAATAAGCTTGGGTCAGATCATCTGAAAAATTATCTGGAATATTCATATTTGCCGATTACAAAATTATAGAGAATAATGATAACGCATCAGTCGACTTTGCAAAGTGATGAATAAAATGTTTTTTTACTTTTTCATTTTAAGTCTGAGTTCTTTTAGAAGATGATTTTTTTTTCTTATTAATTTTGTGTGTTTGTGTTTTTTATTTTATGGTGTTTTATTTTTTACCAAACAGTAGATCGTTTCCTATAAATTATTTGTATACTTCCATGATTCTTTGTAAATAATAATCAAAATTTAAATTAGAATTTCTTATATAATATGAGAGTCTAACCAAACCTTTAAAAAAAATTAGACCCTTCAGATAGGGGATAGTTAGTGGCGTGATGTCTATGGGTTTTTAAATATTTGCGGATTAGTTTCTAAACCAAGATTAAAATAATGCAAACGAAGGATGAAGAGACTTCTTTAAAAAAATAAAAGAATTTATTTAGATTTGAAGGGGAATATTTACAAGGGGAATATTTAAAGGGAAATATTAAAGGAATTCAAACAGGGAGATATTTAATGATCAGAAAGTTAGATTATTATTTTCTCTAGGAGGACGTTAGAAGTAGCAAAACATTATGACTGAAAACATATTACCGCGTAGCCGCATAGCTTTGCGATAGGGAACCGTTTGGCGCGTGAAGACAGACGTCTTTCTTTTACGGATGTTATTGGAGCTCAATATTAATTGCGATAATTTTTCAAATGATGCGATAATAATAAAATTGCGATAATTTTTCAATAGATGGCGTTGTTCTGGAAAGTTATACTAATTAAAAGAATCGTCCTCTGAGAAATAATCTAACTTTTTACAATTCTCACTTTGATTTAGTCTACGATTGTATGTTGATAAAATGAAAAATGAAGACAGATGATGGTTAAATAAAATAGCTCCGTGGAATATCCTACATATCTGCCCTTCATATTTAAAAACTTGTAAATCTCTGATTTAGAAATAAGGCTGTATGTAAATTCACAATAAATGACAACGGATCGGAAACAAATGTACCTGAATAGTTTTAGAACTATTTTCTTTTTACATTCTTTTAGAATTACTTTTTGAATTAATTAGCAAATGTTCATTGCAGATTAGAAGGTATTTTCGGAATAAATCTGATAGCGAAAAAAGAACAATTTCTTTTTGGTGTAAATATTAAATTTCCTAAAGCAATATGAGCAAATTATCGAATCTATATCGTTACGGTACATAATAATAAAAGTACTGCAATAAATGAACCAATATTTAAAAAAACAAGAAAAAATACTTTAAATCAATTTTCAATCTTCAATTTTGATATTCATAATCTCATTTGTTCTAGTTTCCATTAAATATTTTTAACCCTTCGCACTCCGATGGTGCCTCTGAGGCACCATTGAAGACGGTGCATTATTTTGACGTTTTATTTATTCATGTTCCAAATTTAATTGTTAAAAATGCCTACATAATGGTTAAAAGATTAATTTTTCAAAGAAATTCGACTTAAAAGAATTATATGTATTTATTTTTCATAGCAATAAACAAATCTTTGTATTAGGTGCATAATTTTTACATCTAATTATTTTTCGGAGTGCAAAGGATTAAAAGAAGTCTTGGATTTAACATCTCGGTTTAAAGCTAAATCATTATTTTTAGAACATAAATTTGAATCGAGATCAGCTAGCGAGGATCACAGCTTATGAATCGAATCACCACCTAAATGTATTTTATATGTATTAAGATCAAACTGTTATCGTTTTATATATTAAAGAATAGAATAACATTTATTTCGTTTATGCTTCAAAAGGAACATATTTATCCTGAATTCTTTTCTATGTATTTTCATATTTAATAGTTTTGTGCTTCATTAAGATCTACAGATATGGAGTAAAAAGCAGTGTAAGATGTTAAACCTACGATTATACCTGATATTCAACTAAATTCACTGCCTACAGCCTTAAAAGTTCTACTTCTTTCCAAATTCTATCACAATACTGTCCAATCATATTCTCTTGGTGTAGGATGACGTAATATAGCCAGAAAATTAAACCAACTCCCTATTACATGGCAAATGCGTAACTCTAGAAAATTGCAGTTGAGGGTATTACGTATTATACTGTCTTCGCCAACGATCGCCAATGGTTTAGTAACTCTTTGGCGACGGATTTAAATTTGGCATTAAAGATCAGCGGATTACACCATTGCCGAATTGCCATAATTGGCGGTTTAGCGACTCATTGGCGACGACCGAAAATTTGACGATAAAGTTGAACGGTATAATACGCAAGTATCCATTTGGGTTGCGCGCGATGCGTTTGATGCTCGTAGATATTGACGGATTTTGGTAATATTTCTGGACAGGAGCCAATGCATATTGTGAGCAGCTTCTTTTTTAAAAAATAAATAAACGGTAAATTTAGCTATGATGCTCCAATATATTCTTAAGAAACCAAATAGATGAATTAATTATTCATTTTAGATTATTTCTTCATCTTCGTCATTTAAATTTGTATGTTGTTGTTACTAATGGCACTTGCCATGGACAATCCCGCCGATGCATCAGCGGATTTAAGTGGAAATAAGCGTCTCTTGTTTGATGTAACAGTAACTAGGGCCAAGAGAACGACTTTAGCTACACGCTCATCGCATTCACTTGCACAGCCCCTTTTTCCAGGGAGCACATTCACACGCTTCACAAACAGAACAGGTGAAGAACAACCATGCCCGAACCCGGGACGCCCAGATCATGAAGAAAACGATCTACCTCTGTGCCAGGATGCCGGCATAAATTTGTATAAATCTATATTTCTATACAACTATTATAAATGTGAAAGTTTTGATGGATGATGGGGTTCTATCACGCCAGAACGGCTGAAGGAAATTGAATGAAATTTAGCACAGAGATAGATTATAGTCTACAAAAGAACACAGACTAATTTTTATTCCGGTTAGTTGAGTGGTTAATTTCTTACTAATTAAAAACTAACTTTTCCGCCAAAAAATAAAAAATCTGAAAACGCCTGGCTAAACTTTTTGAATCGTTTGTTTTTATTTTTCTATCCGGTATTCATCTATTATAAATAGAATTTCCCCACAGAAAGCTTTTTTCATCAAAATAAAAAATTTAAAAAAAATCTGAAAACAACTGCTGAGCCTTTTGAATCGTTTGTTTCTATTTACCGTTTTTCATTTTAACATTATTTTACTACTATAATGGAATTCTTTATGATTAAAAATAGTTATTTATTCTAATAAAAAGATTATTTTAATAAAAATTGTTTATTCTCTTAAAGGAGCAATTATTTTCTGTTTAAAATCGTCTGCTGACGAATTTTATCAAAACAGAAAATAAAAAAACATCTGAAAACATCTGCCCGAGCTTTTTAAATCGTTTGTTTTTATTCGACCTTTTTTCATTTTAACATTATCTTACCATTCAAATGGAATTTTTGGGCATTTATTTACTCTTTCGTGGATCTCTCGGCAGAAAGATATTTTCATCACTGAAAAGTTCAGCTGTTTTTGTATAGCATCACTTAAATCGTTTCCTGTTCACAAGAAAAATGAGTTGAACCCAGTAAGTGTATTTATTCTTTCCAATTTCTACTTAAGAAAAACATCAATCTGTAGCAGTGAAGCTATTAAGAATAGGTGTATTCATGTTTTTTTTACGCTGTTCTTGTGTTAATATAATTCGATCTTTCCTGTTCATTTCTCTCAATTCCCCCCCCCCCAGCTGTACGTATTCCTTTTGCCTACTTTCATTATTTCCGATAAAAAAATTTTGGGTGCATTCTATATTACTGCATTTTTTTATTTTTTTTCTATGTTACAGTTAATTTACTGCAACGTTCATCGAAACCTTATGATTAGAAATGCTATTGCTGCCGTTCACGCCACATTCGGCCATTTCGTTAAAATTTGGTGACAAACTATTTTTTTTAGCGAAAATGACTTTATAGTAAGGCTGCTCCATTAAATGTTTTTGTAATTAAATTGTATTTGTACTAGCTATATATTTTTATAGATGCTTATAGTGTATATTTCCATTAGCAAATAATGTAGAATTCCGCCAGATTTTCTCAAATTTCTCTAGCGATTATTCGTTTGCACCCGGCAAACGGAAAAGTACCCTTATAGTTTTAAGTACATAGTTTTTAACTAGTCCCACCCCGCTAATGAGGTTAGACGTAACATGTTTTCGACTTGTTATATCAAACGATTCTGTTTATTTTCGTAGTGCTTGATAAATTTAAAATTAAACATTGTTAATGAATAGATCTTTTGATTCCTTCAGAAGTGCTTTTGAATAAAAATAAAACAGATTAATTGAAATTAAAATTTTCTAATCTGCATTTCTCCAACTGGTGCTTAAAATTCACGTCTTTGCTTTTCTGCAATTGACGTTGAAAATTTATGCATGCAACGGTTTTCATAACATTTTAGCCTGTCAGTGCTTACATATACACATCAAAATTGCCACGCTTACGAAGTCGCGGGTAAAAGCTATTGCTTATATATAATCGAAAAAATTAAAATATTAATGAATTTCTTGAAGAATTAACCTTAAGTATTTGATAAAGTTTTTTGAGATACAAATAAATGCATTTAATTTTTACATTACGTTACATAGAAATAAAGTTTAAACAATTCTTAAACAAATATGATAGTTTAATTGCTTGTAGACGACAACTAGCATATGTACGGAGCAAATTCCAAGTAAGTGCTGAATGATGCATATAATTGTTATTATTAAATAGAATATTTCAATTTTTTGAATTTTAATTCAGAAATTAACAATTTATTATGCTTCCGAACTCTATATTTCGTTCTTTTTGATATATTCTCACACTTATTCCTTAAAATTAGTATTAAAAAATCTAAAGGTCACTCGCCAAGTATCATAAATATAGCATTTATCAAAAATGATTTTTATGTAAACAGGAAGAGTAAATGCATTTTACTATCTTTGTATTTTACCGATTTGAAATTTTCCTAAGCTTATATTAACTACGGAAAAACTCTCCTTTAAAAGGAAAAATCCATTATTGTATTTTAGATGATAAAAAAAATACATAATAATACAAAAACTTTCAATATTGACATCAATTTTCTTCTTTATGTATACGATTCTTTTCTTCCATATTGCATCTTAAGAGTTTTCAGTAAACGGCAATACTTACTCATGACGTCACAGTAAGAGACCTTTGTGATGCCCTCAAAGAAAAAAATGGTCGAGAGGGAAGCGAATAAAAAGGTCGCAGTGTGTTTTTCTCAGTCTAATATACTTGTCAGTGGGGAACAGAGTGAAATTTCCGACAGATAGCTTCTGTGCATTATGAGCTATTGCGTATGTATATAGAAGAGAACTCAGAGAGCACTTAATTTTTTTCTCCTTTCTTTTTTTCTTTGAAGCAGTTTTCGGTGTTTTTGCCTCCTTGTTGCAAAACATATTACACCACATTTGGCTTTTTATCTCCAATCATCCATAAAAGACGAGAAATACTAACATTTCGGGGAAAACCTAACCATTCTAAAAGTTTTCATAGATCGTTTAATTCCCTTTTGACGAATCCCTTTCACTAAATAATACTCAGTTTTTCTTAAGGGTTTCAAAGGTTTTAATAATATAGCATAAGGATATTTTTATCAGGATCATGTCCAAGAAAAATACTTTTATCTAGCCGCCTTTGGTTGTACTTAATTTTAATTAATTCTCTCATAGTTTAATGTTCATGATTCATGAAAATACTTGTACGTTTAAGATTGCCATAGACATTAAAACTGAATTATTTTAATAGTATTATATCTATTGTGTTTAATGCTCACGAGCGTTCCTATTAGAATCAAGTCCCATGACGTCATAGATTCATTAAAAATATAACCGATAGAATCATTATATTACTAATTGCATATTGCTTATAGCATCATTGAATCTTCATTTTAATTCATTATTAGAGCATACTTATGAAATAGAATCTTTGTTCTTTAGCTTTCAAGAGTGAATTTATGCAATGACTAAAAATAACGCTATTAAATATTTTAAGAAATAGTGAAAACTAATTGTAATTTCACTGTAGAAAGATTCGATGTAAATAAATCAAACATGTTTTAAACTATAATATTCCAAAGAAAAATAAATGACTTCTTAATTATATTGGAATCACTAAAAAAAATTTCTAGGTCATACTTTTGGAACACAATTCCCAAATATTACTTTATTTTTAATTCAAACTTTAAAAAAAATCATAATTGTACATTCTCATCTTCCAAACCATACTTTTGCCTCATTTTATAGCTAAAGATTAAACTTACAAAGCACTAGAGCATGCTCACATTTTTCTTATTAGAAGAGATTATTATCATGTTAGAACATGATGTTGTTTTTGGGATGAGATTTTGGCGTCAACAAAAGTCCGTAGGCGAAAAATAAAAATTTTATTATCTGCACGAGCTTCTAAAAAAATCAGTTTTTAATTACGCATTGTCATTGCATTTACAAAAGCTCAGATAAAAAAAATTAAGTAAATGACTGCAGCAAATAAAGCCTAGAGAAATGTCATTTTGAGCACGTGGTTATTATATGAAATGAAATAGATAGGAAATGTGATATTTTTTTAAAACCATAAATGCGAGACAAAGTGTTTTGGATCGTTTGCAATACCAAAGGGACTCATTCAATGAAGCAATTAAAATGAATAAAAATACAATTTAACTTGCAAATATAAGAATAACTTAATCCCAATATTTAATTACTTTGTAAAAAGCTATTCACTATATTAAACTATTCACTTGGAACTGGAGCATAACACACTTAATAAGAGAAACAACTATTGAATTGAATATTTTTTAAATCGCCAAATTTGGCGAAAGAACATGCACCACCTATAGAAAAAAATTATTAAATGGGACCTCACTCTCCTTCGTGGGGTTGGAAACTGAAGAGGACCTCTCGATACAACAGGGAATGTCACTGTTGTCAGTAAACTGTCAATCGAGACAGGCGACTCTCCTCTTCATGTCATGCGACTTGTATAGGGGGGTGCTTCAGGTGGAGAACTTCAATAAATGGATCCGATGCCCTATTAGAATATGACGACGTAATTTCCTTGTCGCTCTCAAAAATAAATGTGGGAGGTGGAATGCCGTGGGAGTCTTTTGCTCGGGGATGGTGGGCATTATTGCTTTTTCTGCCAGGTCAGGGACGCATCAAGCAGTGACAGTTGGGTGTAGGTCAAGTGCACATCGAAGATGCTTGAGGTCTTTGCCAATAAGAATTAATAAAGAAATTTTTACTTTTTAAACATTTTATTGTGGTTATAGCTTAGAAGTAGAGGCTGGAAAAAAATTGTTCTGAATGTTATAGATTTTCATGGATATTTGAAGCTTTCTCTAAAGTACACTTTACCTTACATTTATTTGATTATCACTATCTTTTACCAAACTATCTATACCACTCTACTATACAAACTATATTACTATCTATACCAAAATTAATCTTGGTTGACCGAACTAGATTCCGAAAAGTACAATAAATACTAAAATTGTAACCTTAAATGTTAACCTCTTTCACTCGAAGAGTAATTCGATACATATTTATTTATTTAATACAAGGACTTGTTCCTTGCTACGAAGAATAAATAAATATATAATTGTTTTAATTTAGATTTTCTCCAATTATTTTCTGCATCTTTTTTTACCATTTTATTGATATTTTTAACGATTCAAATGAAAAAAAAACAATTAAAATGAAATCTTCGATCGTTAATTTCAAACTGTCATGTGAGAACATTATTATTTTTAAGTCATTAAACAATTTAAACTGGTTTGAAACAATCACGAGACTTGTCTACCGGTCTCTATCCCTCTAAATATATGTAGGTGTATACACATATATAATAATTTTTTTAAAACTTTCATTTTTAATTTTTTTTTTGGCAAACAAAGTTTTAAAGCTCGACCGATTTTGAGATAACAGCTATGATAGCATAGTTCTACATCAGCCTTTGAAAAACGCCTTTGCTGTCAAAGAAGCATGCGTAATAATAAAGAAATGCTGGTGAAAGCAGGTTAAATTTTTTTAACGCATCTGCTGTCAAAGAAGCATACATAATAAAATGCACAACTGGTAAAAATAGGTAAAAATATTTTGTAAGGCAATACTGGTTTAAAATAGGAAAAATATTTTTAATGCAATTCTGATAAAAGCAAGTAAAAATATTGTTTTTAATGTAATATTGATAAAAGCAGTTAAAAATATTTTTTGCCTATAAATTACGGAGACATTGAAATATCCTAACCAAAACAACATAATCTCATATAATAAATAAAACGTCAAAATGATGCGCTGTTTTGAATAGTGAGTAAGAGTCACAATTCGAGTGCAAAGTTTTATATTTAAAAAAACCCTCTTTAATATTAAAATGAAGCATATTTTCATACATTTTTATTAATTCCGTTCTCTTGGTTTGAATAAAAACATACATTAACAATTCTTCCAGCCGAGAATTATGTTTCCTATTTAAATGCAAACAATTTCTTAATTCTTTGAATGCAATTAACTACTCATTCTCTCCTACAGTATTTCGAATATCAAAATATAATATGATACTATTAATTAGCCATTTAAAGTGAAATTATATATGACGGCATGAAAAAGGAGAAACCAAAAGTTTATCATGTTGTGGTTTTATTGGCATTGCAATTGAAAGATAAAAAAGAGCATTCACGTACATAATGAGGAACTTTAAAATGCTGACTTGGTAGACTCAGGTGAAAGACTAAAAATAAGAAGAAAAGTTATTGATAGCGCAAATATTATAAAATGGTCGTACGATCTTAAGTTCAATAAAAGTATAAAGAGCGTTGAAAAACAGTCAGGTGTTAGAGTATTTCCTTGAAGAAAATGTATAAAGATGTGCAAGGATTCTTTTTCGTAATTTACTTGCATTTAATAATATGCATGCTTAACATTCTAAAATCAGCTGTACAAACAAAACGTTTTTTTTTTCATTTAAATATTATAGAAATATAATTTAGAAGTATATTTACCAATTTACAAATGCACATTAAGTGAAGCATTTTATCGTAGAGACTTCGAGTATATTTTTTCCATAAATGATTCTTCAATAGACAGTCCGTAATATATATCTATTCTTTGAAGACAATTAGGAGTAAAATACCTGGGCAAGCAGACTATGCAAGAAACACTGCATTTGCCTAATTGTTTTGAGGGCGACATTTTTTCAAATTAGTAGAAATGTCTGAGAATTTTTATGTCTAAAATTTCATTATCATGTCAGAACATGATGTTGTTTTTGAGATGAGGTTTTTTGAATCAACAAAAACTCATAGGCGAAAAATAAAAATTTTATTATCCGCACAAGCATCTCAAAAAATCAGCTCTTAATAATCAGTTGCCATTGCATTTACAAAAGCTCTGAATAAAAAAATAATTTAATGACTACAGTAAATAAAACCTAGAAAAATGTCATTGTGAGCACGCGGTTATATGAAATGAAATAAACAGAAAATGCGATATTTTTAAAAAACAATAAATGCGAGACAAAGTTTTTTTAGGATCATTTGCAATACTTAAGTGACTCGTTCGATGAAACCATTAAAATGAATAAAAATATAATTTAACTCGCAAGAGCACGCGGTGCTTGGCCGTTCAAGAAATGATGTTCTGACATGATACACTGAAATATGCATAGCAGATTTTATTTTAATCTTTTTATTTTTCTATTTTTTTATACATAATGTTTCTAGGCTGGAGTTCTCTCTCTAAATCACGTGATATAAAAACAACAATGCGCAAAATAAAATGACCTCTAACAAGCTGAATTAGTGAAAGATTAAACTATCGCTACAGACATGCTTTATTATTTTTATTCAATGTTTTAAAATAATTTTGCCTTATTAATTTCTTTACATCTGAGCATCCAGATATTTATATATTTTACTTGAGTAATTTTTGAAAATTCTGAGTTTTGATTGTTGTTGAATTACTTAATTGAGATTTAAATAGTACCTGGACCATACACACACCTCTGCTCTCACAGACACTACACTACTAGTTAGACTTATTCCTTTTTAATTTTATAATATTTTTTTACATTCGCATTCTCTCTGTAAACTCTTGGTTTTATACGTGAAATCAAGTCTAAAACATCAGCGTGCTATTTTGTTTTACAGATTGGTTATTACTTTACTACAGAAAGACAATCAATAAATATTGCGTTTTGAACTCAAGTTTCGAATTTCCACTTTTATGTTCCTTTTGCGATTATGATTAATTAATATGTTCTCATTGGAATGAATAAACCTTAAATAAGCAAAAATTTGTATAAAATTTACTGCTTTCGCATATTACTTCACTCATCATCAGATAAAATCTATTTACTATAAAAATTGCAATATCTAAATAACTGGGAAATCATTTATGCCTTGATTTAGATAGAATTTTGGTTAACTGACAGGAAACTGTATAGACAGAATTTTTGTAACTAAAATAAACAAATTTCATAGATTGATGTTTAGTTTAAATATGGAGATTTATTAACTACAAAATTTCACCTCAAATGAGAACTATCTTAAAAAAACTTTTTTTCAAAAAAATAAATCAATGATCAACCAATAAAAAAGGAAGAAAAACACTTATTGAGAGGTTTGGGCTTAATGGTTTGAGAAGCTGCTAAGCAATAAATACTTTTCACATTAGTTAATTTTATATGGCAATAGAAAATATTTGTTATACGATTTTTATTGTTAATTAAAATTACGTAAAAATCATCTCTAATTCCTCTTTAATTTTCTCTCTGACAATCACGTGATAAACTGAAAGCTTATAAACCTTTTTTTTTTACATACTGTCGTACGTGAATCTTACATTATCTACAAAAATTATTATCAAGCATACATTCATAAGCTTGTGATTATTGTATCAAATTATTTGTACAAATTCATTCACTGGTTGAAACATATTTACAATCAAAAATACAATTTTCAAAATTTAAATTACCAGCATGGAAACATTTTTATCATGTCAGAACATAATGTTGTTTTGGGATGAGCATGATGTTTTTTAAGATCAACAAAAATCCGTAGGCTAAAAATAAAAATTTGAATCTTGAAAATTAAAATTTCGAAAATAAAAAAATATACTATCTCCAAGAACATTTCAAAAAAATCAGCTTTTAATAACGCGTTGCCATCGCATTTACAAAAGCTCTGATTTAAAAAATAAGTAAATGACTACAGCCAATAAAACCTAGAAAATGTCATTTTGATCACGTGATTATATGAAATGAAATAAATAGAAAATGCGATATATTTTTTTAAAAACAATCAATGCTCGACAAAGTTTTTTTTTATCGTTGGCAATACTAAAGTGACTCGTTCAATAAAACCATTAAAATGAATAAAAATATAATTTAACTCGCATGAGCACGGGGGTCCTTGGACGTTCAAGAAATGATGTTCTAACATGATACGTTGAAATATGCATAGCAGATTCCATTTTAATCTTTTTATCTCATTACTTTTTCCATGCGACAATCATGCGATAAACTGAAAACATACAAATGGGTTTTTTTAAACATGCAATCGAACATGAATCTTATATTATCTACAAAATTATTATCAAAAAAATATGCATAAGTTTGGGATTACTGTATCAAATTATTTGTACAAATTCATTCACTGGTTGAAGCAGTTTCATTATCTAAAATGCCATTTTCAAAATTTAAATTACCAGCATGGAAACATTCTATTTTTTTTATCTCCTTCTGATTTGTCCCCGATATAACAAACATGCGTGTAATTACCTTTCTAATGTTAATTTTACAGAATTTTTTCCCGCGAACTCTGTGCCCCGTCGTCTTTGGGCGGACGGCGGTCTTTAATCCGGCCATGTCCGGGAGCCATTGGGGTCGGGCGACAGGGCAGAAAATGCAATAAATTCGTCTTAGCGCAGATTTATATTAACTCCGTTCGCCCCCCGGACGAACTGACGCGCTGCCGGAACTGTTCGCCCGCCCTGGAAGCACGTGCTAACGTTTAATCCGCACAGTCAATACAAAAAAATCGCGTACAGATCGATAGGTTATTGAAGTAAATGCTTTGAGAGATCTTTATTCAATTCCTACTATTAGCTCCCACTCTCCCCATATATATGTGTGTGTGTGTGTGTGCTTGTGTATATGTATGTGTGTGTATATATATATAGTGTGTGTGTGTGTGCTTGTGTATATATATAGTGTGTGTGTGTAAATTCAAATTTTCAATCGTTCATAGAAATCGTTCATTTTTATTCTTCCAATCACCTTCAGTAAATTATTTTAAACGTGTAGTGGATGACATTTGATAATAGAGTTTCTTCAAATATAAATTCATTAATTTTTTGTTAATTAATTAAAAACTAACTTTCTCGCCAAAAATCTTCATTTCCCAGCCATCAAATAAGTAACGAATTCAGTTTGTTTTTTTCTCATACTAATGAGGTCAGGCTTAACATGTTTTCGGCCGATTATTTTAAACGATTCTGTTTATTTTCTTAGTGTTTGATGCCTTTAAAATGAAACATTGTCAATTAATAGATTTTTCAGATTCCTTTTGAAATAAAATAATACAGAATAAAGAAAATTAGAAATTTGTAATCTGTATTGCATTACCTAACTGGCCTAGAAAAATCACGCATTTTGCGTTGTTGCAATGGGCAGTAAACCTTCAATTGACGTCGAAAACTCAATGCTAGTATAATTTTTGCATCCGGAATAGTCTGGTTGGTATGGCTTTGGTATCGCATCCCTTGGACTGCGAGCTCGAACGCTATAAATAAAAAGGAGAATGGAAATTGCCAGAAAATTCGCGCTCTATTTTGCTGCTTAATATTATACTTCTGTCATATTTATATTAATTGCAATTATTTAATAAAAAGTAACTAAAATAATAAAAAAAATATTAACCTTAGTAGGAATTGATTTAATTTTTTTTTAAAATATTACTTGGGTTTTTTATTTTGTTTCCGTTTTATGAATTATAGACGAGAGAAGTTATAGGAATCGTCAAAAATTCTGCGCTGAGAATTTGATGACTATTCTCTTTTTCCTGCTCTCGAGCCAGAAAAAATATTTCGAAATTATGCCTGTATACGTTTGAATATATTAACTAAAATTATGGCAAACTGTAGAAGAAATTTGGCTTTCAATTCTTTCATCGAAATTGTAAAAATCAAACCAAAAAGAAGCCTTTTTTCCCCTACATATAATTAAGATTTAATGTGGTTTCAAAAGGGCTAAATTTAATATAGTTTTGGCTGGATAACTTATTTAAAATGCCGTTTCATCTCGCCAAGGATGCCAATAATGCCAAGTCATTGAAGTTAAAACTCAAGATGGGTGACAATAACTGTTTTGTTGGGGGTCATTGATGAATTTGGCGCTGTCGCCATCCTTGCGAGGAAAAGAAACACGCTCAACTAGATTTCAGTTACAATTTGTTTTTATATATAAGGTTTCCAATCATATTTAAGAACATGATATATGCATTTTTATTATTGTTTGCTACCGACATCCAAAGAAAGTATGTTAAACATTTATAATTCATTTGTGTTTAAAAGAACAATGACTCTTAAACTGATAAAACTCAAGAATACTGTGAGAACTTTCAGTTACAAATTGCTGTTTCTAATGACACTAGTCATGGACAAGCTCAATGACGCAGTCAGAGATTTTAAGCCAAGGGTACGTCTCTTATTTTTAAATATCGCCAACTCAGACCAAGAGTACGATATAACTACTTCAATCATCACATTTTCTTGCATTGCATCTTTTTAGAGGGGGGGGGCACATTCACACATCTCACATATGACGAATCGAACCCAGGACGCCCAGATCATGGGGAAGACGCGCTACCCCTGTGCCATTACGCCGGCTTCAGTTACAAATAAATCATATTTATGATTTTTTTACCAGGTTTGTAAGAAACATACTTATGCAACTACTCGAGAAAGGGAAGATCACTCGGTTCTTACCTGGATATCTCTAATTAATTTTTTTTCAAAGAAGAAACGAAAGATTGACCGTAGATCAATCACTCCCAACTCAAACAAAATAAACAAGATTATAAACACATTTGGGATACTAAAGCACCCACCTTTTTTTAAAACATGAATAAAATAACAAAACAGATAAAATAACGAATACTTGTTAAAAATTGTTTTTTTTTAGGTTATTCCAGATAATTGGTTTTATTTTTTAACTTTCAAAGTTTTCCATTCAACAATAGAAAAATTAGTGTTAACACCTCCTTTCAAAACTGATGCAATATAGAGTATAAGTAATGTCGAATGTAAATAATTGCAATAAATAAACTTAATTTAAAAAAATTCTCCCAGATCGAAAATTCGAATATTTAGAAATTTGCGAGTGTTTATGAACTTGATTTGCAAATTAGTAGCCCAGGTCTACAAAATGTTTCCTTTAAAATTTGATTTGAACAAGTTTTCTTTTAATCATAACAAATTAATTCTTTATTTATGGTGAAAATTCGATTAAACAAAGAAACATATTTTAAAATTTTATCTAAACTAAACTTATTTCAAATCCTATTTTATGATTTAAATGGTTCTTTTGGAGGGTTTTTTTTTATTACAAACGAAATACATTCATAAATTTGAAGACTTGAGAGACAACTTTTTCAACCTTAGTTTAAACATTAATTTAATAAAAAAAATTCACTGTTAAATATTTTTTAAATACTCTAATACTTATTATTGATATCTGTAATAATAATAAAACCGAATTGTGCGTGTTGTTATTTATATTTATAGCTCTACAGAGCGGATAGTTTAACATAGAGTCTCCAAACGTATCAAATAGGTACTTACATATTATACAGTCTTCGCCAACGATCGCCAACGGTTTAATAATTTTTTGGCGACGGATTTAAATTTGGCAATAGAGATCAATGAATCACACCATTGCCGGATTGCCATAATCAGCGGTTTAGTAATTAATTGGCAATAAAGGTGGACGGTATAATAAGGAAGTACCACCAGAAATAGGAAAAATGTGTGCATCACAAAGATTTTTTTCAAAATATGAACTAAAAAGGATTTTAACGAAAATTTGGCGATAACATTCAAAAACTTTATTACACAAAAAATATTTCCATCATACATTAAAATTTTTAAAAAATCTTGCCAATGCCATCAATTTAATTGTTATCCAATTTTTCCCTTAATTAAAAAAATAATGAATATCGATCCTTGATATTTGTAACAATACTTTTCCTTATTGTCAAGTAAATCAAACTAATTTTATGATTTTCACCAAATTGTTAAAAGCTGTGGTTATCAAAATTAGCTTACATATACAGTCGCTCAAATAATTGGGAGTACACCTTACTTTTACTTGATAAATCCGACTTTCAATACAAATAACACATTAACTAGAAGTCCAAACATATTTTTATTTTTACACACAACAAATGGCTTAATTTAAAGTAATAAAGAAAAAATCAAAGAAAAACCTCTAAACTGAAAAATATCAGACGCATTTTTAAATAAACATTAGCAGATTTTTGCCTCAAAAAATTCAGAATTTTCATCATTAAGTATAACTTTCTTCCAAAAATTATTGGTTTTCAACTGGTGCCTATAAAATCTTTCTTCTCTTAAAATTTTAAAAAAATCTATAATAATAAAAATGGATCTCGAAATGCGTTGCTAAGCGCAACAACTAGAGAACGGCTCGACCGATTCGGCTAATTTTTATTTTAATATTTTCTTTAAGACACGAGGATGGTTCTTATGGAGATTAAAAATGAAAAAACTGCGAGGAAAATAGTTAAAACGACACTTTCCGGCCAAAAATTTTCATTTCCTTCCCCCACACAAACTGAGTAAGATAGCAGGAAGTAATAAATTATGATTTGTTTAGAAAAAAATACGCAAAGTCAGTTGGTTTTCATTTATAGATAACGAGATGTTTAAAAAAGAAAGAAAATAGTTTCTTTTATTATTAGTCTGTATGGATATAAAATCTATGCCTGTTCAAAATAAAGTCCGGGCAGGAAAGAAAAAAAAGAATAACAAATGGAAAAAAGGATTTGTAGAAAGAAAAGTAATGAAGAAAAAAAGGATAGAAAAAAAGAAAAGGAAAGAAGAATGTGTATGTGTCACCATTATTACTTCTGTGCGCGGCACCTTCCAAGCTGTTTTTAAACTTTCGCATCTCTTGAAAACAAATTGTGTCTTTATTTGTTTAGTGTGTTTACATTTATGAAAATTTGAATCTCATTATTCTATAGAAACGTAGAATTTTAGACCTTTCCCTCCACCATTTAAGTAAAATATCAATTCGGGGACAATCATTGTTCGGATAGAAAGAGAAAGATGAGTAGTACAATGAACAGAAAATTGGAAGAAAATAATATTAAATAATACTATAAATGAATTATTTGATTATCAAAATTTGTTTGGTTTAAAAATATTTTGATGAAAAACCTGTTATGAGACACAGCTATATAAAATATTATTTGAAAATTTTAGCGAGCATTAATACTGGCGAACCGACTGGTTGCCAAAGGCGGCTAGTTGTTAGTAAATTAAGGATTAAAATTTTTCTATTTTGTATTTGTTGTTCATATATAGTCTAACTACAAAGTAGAATTTCCCTTTCTTATAGTTGGTTATTATGTTTTTTAATCATATAGGATAAAATTTTTGTTTTAAACTCAGGTAATGTACCAATTATTTTCAAATGCATTAGATATTCAATTAAATTGTTAGAATACACTCTGTATACACAATAAGTTGACTCTGCCTATAGTTCTCAAAAAAAAAAATCTCTATTCAATAGACTTAGCTTTCAATTGTGTGAAGCAAAAGCATCCCAATAATAATTTTTCACTTCCCCTTCGTCCATATTTATACGCCTCCACCTTATTATTTCCGGATGGACTGCCATTGTCAACTTGCTGCGCCTGCCCAGGTTCATCTGCAATTAGAACAGGATTACCGACATGGAGCTTCCCCACTGCGCATCCGAGTGTAGGGGAAAGAGCCCTTCCCCGGTAAAGTGGGTTGGAAAAAATATGGGAAGTTAGTGCAATGGAAATAAAACAGGTGCAAGGTTTTAAAAAGTTCAAGCCGATTTGGAGAGGCCGCGATTCAAAAAGAGCATCTCCACGATTGGAGCGGATTTTTCTCTCCACACATTCAGAGCTTATATAAGCTTCAAAAAAAATCTTTAAATATGGCACCAAGCTTAACTGGGAATCGTGAAAACAGTAGAACCAATTATTTCTGTGACGTCAAATACAATTGAAGCCGGCTGTAACATGTGGGGAGATTTGGACTGAGGAAAAAAAAACAATAAAAAATTAAAATGAAATCTACGTTCGCAAATTTCAAGTTATCACATGAGAACAATATTATTTTTAAGTGATTATTTATCTTAACTAATTTAAGTCATTAACCAGTTTAAATTGGTTTGAAAAAATTATGAGACTTCTCTATCTCTCTCTAATGATAGTTTTCATTCATAATTTCATTTCATTTTCAATTTTCCCAGCTGGCATAGTTTTGAAGCTCGACCGATTTTAAGATTAAAAGAAAGTAATTTCGACAGAAAGTTCACTATGACTGGAAGCTATAGCATATATGGTAAAATCCAATGGACGTAATGCGGATTGAAATTAAAATTATATTCTAATATTTACAGTATTTTAAGAAAGACAATTAGTAAGAATGTGTTTATATCATTAAAGAATAAATATAAGTCGCGTTTTAGAAAAATGCGATATTTAAAGCTGAAAAAGAATTAAAAAAAGCGATTATCTTCTGAGAACGACATTAATTATTTAAAGAAATCGTAAACAAACTGAAAGATGACATTTCATAGATACTACAAACAAAAAGCATTTGATAGTAGTTTTAATTAAATATTTAATAATATTAAATAGCTGGAAAACAAACATCAAATGTCATGGGTCAGGTGACTCGCTATCTGCCAATTAAAAAACGAATATTTCTTGAAATTTTTTTTTGAAAACATCACAAAACCCCATAAACAAAACAACATCCTGTTCTCACATAATAAAACTCATTAATAAAAACCATTAAAAAAGAAAATAATAATTAAAAAATAAATAAAACCATTAATTACTTCAAAATAATGTTTTAGACTTGATTCCTTTATTTTATTTTTAAAATCTAACCTTAATTGTCACAAAAATAAGGTGTGCATAATAAATTCATTTATTATGACGGCAGCACTTGTGTGTCTAAACGGAATAGCTGAAATGATACAGAGCATTGTTATGAATTACACTGAAAAAAATCTGTCAGTCTATATGTATTTAACATTGCTGTAAATGTTGATGATAATTATGAATTCTCACCTGCAATTATACGTAATCGTTTACTTAATGTATTTACCGCAACGCGCGTGTGTGTAAAGCGGTAGCGTAAGTGGCACCGAAATCGCTTTTATAACTTTATCAATCGACAACACCCAAATATAAATAAAGCCTTACACCAACAGTTGACGTTAACATTAACGTTTTTACAGCTGCACTTAACTCGATGTTTTGCAGATTATTGTAACTACAAAACATTATTAAAAATTCTCTGGAGAAATCTAACTGTATCACTAAAAATTCCATGCGGTCGGGGGAAAGAATCTGTTATAAAAGATCAAAATGAAATCTGCTATGCATATTTCAATGTGTCATGTCAGAACATCATTTCTTGAGCGGCCAAGCACCACGAGCTCGTGCAAGTTGAATTATTTTTTAATTCATTTTAATCGTTTCATTGAATGAGTCACTTTGGTACTGCAAACGATTAAAAAAAAACCTTTGTATCGCATTGATTGTTAAAAAAAATATCACATTTCCTGTTTCTTTCATTTCATATAATCAAGTGCTCAAAATGACATTTTGCTAGGTTTTATTTGCTGTAGTCATTAACTTGTTTTTTAAAAAATCAGAGCTTTTGGCAACACGTTATTAAAAGTTGATTTTTTGAGATGCTCGTGCAGATAATAAAATTTCAATTTTTTGCCTAGGGGTTTTTTAATTTTCGCATACGGATTTTTATTGACGTCAGACTTCATTTCCCAAAATAGCATCATGTTCTGACATGATAAAAAATTTAAGAAATAAGAAAGATGAATCAAGCACGAAAATAGGTTTATGTGTGGATCATCGCAATGACTTGCCTATGGAAATTGATTATCTAAATTTATTTATTATCTCAGAAAAATGGTTTTAAATGGAGAAAAATGGCTTAAAACTCAGAAAAAAATTATCGTTTTCATGATATCCTTTTTGTTTATTTTTTTTAAAATTAATTCATAAACTCTAAGACTGTTTTTAATGTTATGATGAAATTCAAATTTTTTCATCAAAATATGCATTTGCTTGCTTTTTCATTAGTAAATTTAAGAAATTTCTATCTCTCTAAACATTAGCACCAAAGTAGAATTTTCAAATCCATTTTTGTTTAGTAATAATCAATTTTAAATTTGCATCCCCAATAATTATAGGAAATTGATTAAATAAAATTCATGTTTTCAGTAGTATAAAATAGCAGGACTTACGTATTATACTGTCCAACTTCATCGCCAATGAATTGCTAAACCTCCAATTATGGCAATCCGACAATGGTGTAATCCGTTGATCTTTATCGCTAAATTTAAATCCGTCGCCAATGAGTTACTAAATCGTTGGCGATCGTTGGCGAAGACGGTATAATACATAAGTACCAAATAATAATATGATTTTTTATGCACTCCATAATAATCGTTGAACAGCCTTCAAATTCAATAATTTATATGAAAAAGACGTTCATTAAAGTTAGCAAGTGTTTTGAAATATGTAGTAAAATGAAAAAAATAGTTGTACAAAAATTAAATCGCTAATGTTGAAAATTAATTTTTGTTGTTGTTGAAAATGGTAGAAAAAAAGTTATTTTACAATAATAGTTTTCGACATTATTAAATAAAACAATATTTAATATTTAATTTTAAAAAATCTAAATAAAAGTTTAAATAATCCTTTCTTAGAGCAAACCAATTACCTAAAAAGGCATTTTCTAGTAAATTTAAAAGATTCAAGTCTTATGATCTACCCGAATAACATTTTGCACATTCTTCAATTTTACATATCTATGATTCAACTTCACAATTGTTACCAGCTTCTATAAACATTATTTTGTAAAACTTTTTAAAATATTCATTAAAAAAATCACAAAATATTGCAAATTGATTGAAATTGAATTCGCTTAATTTATTTCTAATACATAATTGAAATCCTTTTTAGTCGGTTTTCTGGCACAGAGGTAGCGCGTCTTCCTCGTGTTCTGGAAGTCCCGGGTTCGAGTCCCGTTTCGGGCATGGTTGTTCTTCTATGTTCTATCTGTGAGATGAGTGAATGTGCCACCCTGTAAAAAGGGGCTGTGCAAGCGTGTGGGTGTGTGATTCATCCTCATATGAGCTAGAAGTCAGACTTCTGCCCTCGGGTGCTCAGGGGTCCGTACCCACAGAAGCTACTGCACCCCTCTTTCCGTGGTAAAAAGCGGACACGACATCATAATCATCATCAAAGCATTTTTAAAAAGTTTTTTGAATATGACTTTGAGATGATTTTTAGTTAAATATTTAATAGTATTTTCAAAAAAACAGAGGACCTTTGCACAAACTGAAGGAATACTCTAAAAATTTCAAGAAAAATCAGAAAAATTTATTTGTAGAACTCTATGGAAACTTATACTTGATCACAAGTTTTAAGTCACATCCTTATGTGGAATTAAGAATCAATAGGAAGAATTTCTGATTCCTTGAATATGAATTGCTGGTTCTGTCTATGAAAATTTCGGCAAAAATAGATTAGTAGCTTATGTATAAATTAATAATTTTCCAACAGTCAATTTCAGGTGATAAAAATTTCTTTCTCTTCCCACCAAGTCGATCGAAAATTATACTATTTATCACATTTTGCAGCAGAACCACCGGTTCTTTTGGAAAAATTCAATCAGCCATTCAGTTGAAAACTGTGGAAAAAAAACTCTGAACCGAAACATTCATGGAGGGCGGTTTTTTCGCTCTGAGAATTTAGCCATCAAAAGTCACCTCAGGGGGGCGTAGCGCTAATTTTTTCCACCCGACTCCAGATCACGCCCCCTTCAGGAAACGTGATGTTTAACTTGAAGGGTCGCACGCCAAGAGAACTGAATGCAAATCGGGGAACTCCAGAGAAAAGGCGGCGCGTGCACCCTGAAAAAGGAGCCCAGTGTTCATTAGCTTGGCGAACGTTGGCGCGCTTTGCATCGGACACGTGACCCCGCACAACTGGGGGGCAAAGGAAAAATCAAAAATAAAATAAAATATGTAAAAATAGGAGTACCAAACGATTTGTAATCATTCCCTGGTGGCGGTTGTAGAACATCGTCTAATATGAGTCACATATGGGCAAATATTAGGGACTTGTCGAATGCTTTTTTTTTTCCTTATGTAAAAATTCAGTAAGGGGTCAAGAGCTATAGTGATGATGTGAGGGAGTTTCTGTTAAATCTCCTCGGGGCAAAGGTTTCAGTACAGAGAGATTTCGAGTTAAGTAAATAGCCATTTTTGTTGCTTCGTGTTTGCCAATGAGCATGGAGCGAGGGAAGATGCGAGAGAATAAATAATCGTGATTTCTCTTACCGTAAAAAAACTTAACGATTTTTTTTGTTTGTCAGAAATGTAATATAAAACAGAGTGTATTACTTGCGAGAAGTAAATAGGTTTTCCAAATATACTAACATATTTAATATAAATAATAAGAAGAAGAATTCATTTTTAGACAAATATGAAAACACACACACATTAAAATGAAATCTGCTATGCTTATTTCCATGTATCATGTCAGAACATCATTTCTTGAACAGTCAATCATTGAAAACGTTTTACTTAATTGAACAATCTAATCTACTTTTAAAAAGATTTTTATTATTGTTTGGAGAAAACATCTCAACCAAAATTGGCAGATTTTGCAAGCATATGGATTAATCAAACAATTTAAATTATTTAAAAAATGTTATCATTCAAGTTTACAGAAGGCTTTCATAAAGTTAAAAAAGCTTAAAAAATCATCTCAACAAAAAGTAGAAAATTGAAGATTAAAAAGGTCTTTATATTGAAATTGCGGCCATTTACCAATATTTTTGAATCTTCAAAGGCCTATTTTTGAGAAAGTTGAAATTTGAAATACTCATGTGTTTTTTGACGCCAAAAACCTCATCTCATTGAACTCTCATTAAAGTACCACGAACTCGTGCAAGTTAAATTATATTTTCATTTTTAATGTTTCTTTCAATTAATCCCTTTAGTATTAAAAACGATCCAAAATAACTTTGCCTCGCATTTATTGTTAAAAAAATATCGCATTTCCTGTTTATTTCATTTCGTATAATCACGTGCTCAAAACGACATTTTTATAGGTCTTATTTGCTGAAGTCATAAACTTATTTTTTTTAAATCAGAGCTTTTGTAAGTGCGATGAAAAAACGTTATGAAAATCTGATTTTTTGAGATACTTGTGCAGATAATAAAATTTCAGTTCATTGCCCTCGCATTTTTGATGTAGCCAAAAACCTCATCCCCAAAACAACATCATGTTCTGATATGATAATAAACGGAATGACTTAAATCAAATGAAATTGCGCACATCATCTTGCGACGACATTATAGTTTCGCGTCAAATTTTGATTTCGTTCCGGCTGACAAAAACGCGTTCAAAAATATATATTCGCAGAATAAATTCATTAAAAATGTTATATTCACATCAAAGACCTATATGTCGCAATTAGCATTCACCAACGGCATGCTATTTATTTTTAATGTGTGCTATGTTATCAGAATTCCACATGATTAAAGCAAAGCTTGTTAAAACAACAGTGGAAAAACCAAGCTTAACGATGCGCCGTAAACAGCTGTTCCTTTGATTCGTTTTGGGTAGGTTTTTGAAACGTTGCACTCACATTGGAAAAATAGTACTATTTCATTTTCGTAAGAAATCGTATTATTTATTTTGATGCTCCCGTGCAGTCTGGCAAATTGTTTTCTTTGAGGTCAATGTGGTACATACGTAAAAGTCTGCAGAAATCGATCATAATATGGATCACGATACAATGTAAATAGGAACCTTGTAATGTGACATTTTATTTTAGGTAATAAAACACAGGAATATTCGCCCTGTAAACTTCTTGGATATTTCATATAAAAATATAACTCGAAAAGAAGATGAAAAGGTTTCTGTTTATGCATAGCGTCAAAAGTTCACAATTATGACATCAATAAATAAAAAAAGATTAAAATGAAATCTGCTATGCGTATTTCAATGTGTCATGTCAGAACATCATTTCTTGAACGGCCAAGCACCACGTGCTCGTGCAAGTTAAATTATATTTTTCTTCATTTTAATGGTTTCATTGAATGAGTCACTTTGGTATTGGAAACGATCCAAAAAAAACTTTGTCTCGCGATTATTGTTTGAAAAAAAATATCACATTTCCTATTTATTTCATTTCATATAATCGCGTGCTCAAAATGACATTTTTCTAGGACTTATTTGCTGTAGCCATTAGCTTATTTTTTTCTTAATCAGAGCTTTTGTAAATACGATGGCAACATGTTATTAAAAGATGATAACTCGATGTGATGATGATGAGATGGTTGTGCAGATAATAAAATTTTTATTTTTTGCCTAAGGATTTTTGTTAACGCCAAAAACCTCATCCTAAAAACATCATGTTCTGGCATGATAAAAACCACCATGAAACCTGAAGCAAGAGTTTTTGTAGCTCCAAAGATCCAAACGATATTTTAAAATACAGTCAATTTATTTTTTATTAGTGTATTGTTAGCTGAGGCATAGAAATTCTTTTTCGGATTATAAATAAGAGAAAGAAAGAAGTTAAAGCGCGACAATAAATAAATATGGCGAATTCCTTAATTTTGTGTAAAGACATATTATCTCGGTTTCCTAATAGAAAGCAGAGATGGTAAAAGAGGAAATCTTCCGCTTCTAAATTAATGCAAATGTTCGTATATTTACAATAACAGCATAAATCATCTAGATTTAGTAAAATTGGTAAAAAACTTAAGTGATTAGTAAAAAAAAAGCTGTTAGATTTACCTTATCGATTGTGTAATCAAAAATATTCATAAATATAAAGAATTTTTCTCCTTCTATCGGGATGCTCTGTGGAGATTCAAAAAGTACACATAAATACACTTTGTTGCAAAATAATGATGTAGATGCTTTTGTTTACTTTTTTTAGATATGTATTTCCATTTTAACTTTGATATCCTTTATTTCCATTCATAAATTTCTTTACTTTCAAAATATCAGCTTTCCGGGAATGCGAAAATCTCTGCTGGGAAACTTTATTTACAGATTTTTTCCTGTGTTTTCTTTTGCAAAATATTAAAATTGGTAGCATTCGATTTTTATAAATCGATTTTTATAAAATTATGCTATTTCTATGCCATACTTTCTTCCGATTTAATTATCTACATATTGTTTTGTTTAAGTATGAATTGTATTGATTTCTATGAGCTCTAGTATCTAGCATTCAATTTAGGATAGTTTTTAAATGTATCACTATAAAAACAACTTTCTCCCTGAAATAAAAAAAGTTAATAAAAGCATATAAAACATATCTATTATTAGGAAAGGAATTCATTTTTTTACAACAAATATTTCTTATACTGAGCGTTTTAAAATAAATATGCATTTCTCGGATAAACATTGATCTTTGTTTTAAGCTGATACCTATGCTGTAAATAATCAGCCTGAATTCCCGTATCAATGCATATTTTATTCCTTTTTGCTTAGAAACGAATTGTTATTAAAAGAATTTTCTTATTCTTCAAATCATTAATTATCAGCTATTATTATTTAGTAATCCTAGTGTCTAAAAATATAAAGACATGCTGAAATTTTCCTTTGTATTATGTGTTCGGTTTTTCTTTAATTCACTATGATTTTACAGAGAATTCAAAATTTTATGCATCATTATACAGACACTTTTTCATAAAAGCAATAATAAAATATGCGAGTGTGGTCACTGAAATTTTCTTTTCTCTTTTCTTCATTAATAAATATGCCTTAAGTAATGGCTCTGAATGAACCTATTAACGTGTGACCTTTGGCGACCAATCGCACAAATGCAGTTAATTTCAAATGGCAGAATAGACTTTTAATTTTTTCGGCTTTTTTCCCCAACACGACTGAAATCAAAATTTGATACCAAAATTATAATTGCAGTTACAAAACGGCATACTGAATTTCATATATTTAAGTCGTCCGTTTCTTAATTATAACTTTTATATGCTGTTGAGGGCTGTAATAGCCTCGTTGGTAGAGGGTTGGACTCGTATTCCTTAGGTTGCGAGTTCGAACCTCGCCAGTCGAAGATTCCCCGTATGTGTGGTGGCTGACGCTCGTTAAATCTGTCGTGATCACAAAATCCTCCTTGTCGAAAGTAATACCGATGGGGTACTGGGTCAGAGGTGATCGTTCTCTGCTCCAATTAAGATCTGTGGATGACTGAATGGAAATGCCTGAATAAAGTTTGCCCCAAAAAAAGGGTTTGTGACGTGTGTGAGCTAAAGGTCAGATTTCTGCCCTTTGATGATCAGGGGTCCATATACTCAAACTGCTGCACCCCTCCTTCTGCTGTAAAATGGAACACGCCACAACAACAACATATGCTTTTGAAAGCACAGACCATCAGTATCCTGAGCAAATTTCATTCAAAATTCTATATATATCTATATTTTAGTTCTAAATTTGCCTAACAAATTTTATTCATGTAGCTCTCTTCATTTTGCAATTATTTTAAAAATTTATCTTATTCTAAGATCAGGACAGAGCTTCACTGAATGGATTTCGCTCAAAATTTGATAAAAACGTAAACATTTGATGTTAAAGTAATAAACTAAATTTCATTCGACTAATTCAAAGTTGTTGTTTTTTAATTATCGTGTGCACAGATAGGCAGACATAATTTCCAAAATTGTGTTTTTTGGACTCTGCGAGATCTGAAACGTAATGGTTCATTAAAATCGTGAGTTGGAATCTTTTAAGAATGTCGATATTTTCTCCTTCTGTACTTTATATAATAATGTGACGCCTCTTAATACATTAAGGACAGCAAAGAAACCTGTAAGACATACGTCTGGGACTGCGCATTTTGGGGCAAAGTTGTTCGTTTTAATCCGTAACGGACGGAAAGCGAAAAACGAGAAAACTCGTGAGTGGTCCTCAACAGATGGGACGGGAAACACGAGAAAACTCGTTGGTCGGTCCTTAATGTTTTAAGAGCAAATAATTGTTAACAACCTTTTAGTGCAATATGTTTTAATAAGTAATTAGTTGCACACATCACAAGTGCATGTATATAAAAATTATCAAGATATTTCAGCATTAAAGGGGAGTTCTTTATAGTTTTCTGAGGCCATATTCCAAGAAATATATCGTCTTACCACAAATTATCACGTCATTCCATCACAGCTTCTTCCGTTCTGGTCTTTTTTGAATTCGTCATGAAAAAGAAAAGCGCAAACAACATTAAAAGGCTTGTCGCAAGATTGGAGGGGGGGATGACAACGCCACGGAGAGCATGAGATGATCTTGGTGCTAAATGTCTTATAAATCTTTTGTAAGATCTCTAATAACCTTTAGTTATCTTTTCACTTATCACCACTTTAACATTTATTGAATTCTTCGATGTTTGATCGTTGTACTTAGTTTAAAAATACAATTTCCGATAGACATAAAAACAAATAATAACTTAAAAAACTTATTAAACTTAATTCGAGTGTTAGTTTTACTTTTAGTAAGATAAATCGAAAACAAATTAAAAAACGCATTTCCTGACTCCCAACATTTAAAGCGATAATTAAAATAAATAAAATATTTTAAAGACAAGTGATAATAACCTTACAAATTTGAAAAACGTTTGATAAATAACGACTAATATTAGATATGAAAAAGAAATCACTGTATTAATTTTAAGAAAACATAAAGAAGTTTTATTTATAAATTTGATGATTAAAGCAATGTTCAGGTGGATGTAAGGTTGCTTTTAAAATGGTCAGGTTTTGGAAAAATAATTGTACCTAATTGCTAGATATTACTATTTGTATAATGCCTTCGTATCTATCTAGAACTAGCAATTGATAATAGAGCCGTCATATAAGTATGATGGCTGAATAATAATAAAATAGGTGCCTTACTAAACTTAAGAATCTTATTTTTATAAAGTCCTCCCCTTTCGTCCTCCCCTCTTTTTTAATACCAACAAGATATTTCCCACATAATGTCATCTAATGCCATTCTTTCAGCCCAGCGTTTCGCGTCTAACTTTTCCCCCCTCATCTTTTCTCTTTTATTAAAATTCCACTTCTGAATCGGGCAACACAATGAAGGAAAGCGATTCAACGTCACTTCTCACAAAGGACCAAAAGCTTTTTCATCGCATAATGGTACATTTATAAGTTAAAGGCATAATACTGCGTTCCGAGTGTCGGTATAACACACACACACGTCCATGCTCTGACGACTCAATCCGTGTGAAAATATGTCTCTTCCAGGTGCATCATGGAAGTCGAAGGGGGGAAAGAGGTGGCGGACGTTCTTAAATCGAAAACACTTTTGTATTCCAATTGAACGTTGACTTCCCCGGAGTGTGTTGTCTCCCCGTCACCCAGAGCATATTAAAAAAAAGGGAACTGTTTAGGAAAGGGCGATTTCAACGGAGTTTTATCTGCGTAATCTGCGTTTCCTGTTGCGTGGTTGGTGACGCGAAGCGTGACAATCACAACACGAGGGGTGGTCGGTGATGGATGCTTCACGCGTGATGGGTATTCGGCCTCCGATAGGGTTTCAGTAGCATTCGCAGTCGAAGACAAGATTTGGACAAATTATTCTTAAAGTTATATTCGACTCAATCTTCCTCTTGAAGATTCATTAAAATTAAATAATGTTCGAAAATAATCAAAATTATTTTTTAACAAAATGTTCGATTTTGCCGACAGTGTAATTTTATTCTACTTAATGACGCAACTCGCTATACTGAGTATTCTTTACAGAATGTTCCGACGTATCAATTGTTAATTCTTTCTTCCACCCACAGGGCCCGACTTAGCCTAGTTGGGGCCTAAGGCAAAATCTTCTTTGAGGCCCCCTCTACACTACTTTAATAATAAAAAACATTCATTAAAGAAGGGAACGGAAAATAAAATTACAATTCGATTTGGGGGCCCTCACTTATTTGGGGGCCCGAGGCAACTGCCCCGTATGCTCTTGCCTTAGTCTAGCCCTGCCCCCCTAGCCTTTTGCCAAATCTTTAGTTACTAGTTATAATTTAATGACTAGATAAAAAAAATATCTAAAATGAAACAAAATATTAAAAACTAAAGATTAAAATCAAATATTCTATGTATATTTCGATGTATCATTCCAGAACATCAATTCTTGAGCGGCCAAGCACCGCGTGCTCGTGCGAGTTAAATTATATTTTTATTCATTTTAATTGTTTCATTGAATGAATCACTTTAGTATTGCAAACGATGCAAAAAAAAAACTTTGTCTCGTATTGATTATTAAAAAAAAATATCACATTTCCTATCTATTTCATTTCGTATAATCACACGAGCTCAAAATGACATTTCTCTATGTTTTATTTCCTGTAGTCATTAACTTATATTTTTTAATCAGAGCTTTTGTGAATGCACTGGCAACACGTTATTAAAAGTTGAGATGCCCGTGCAGATAATAAAATTTTTATTTTTTGCCTATGGATTTTTGTTGACGCCAAAAACATCACCCCAAAAACATCATGTTCTGACATGATAATAATTAAAAACTATAACAATTATTGAAAATGATCAAAATTGCGAAATATCGAGAGGTAACCAGAGATCCCCTTAACTGTTAGTATTACTATACTATTATTACTGTTTTACTATTAACTTAAAATTAAAATATTCTGATTCAGAGTATCTCTAATGAGCCTTCAAAGTTAATACGAGGTATTCCGCTGTTGCTCTTTTCTTACTATAAGCTAAATTGCTGTTAATTTTCTTCTCAGAAAGTTTCATCTTCTGTAATTTTTTCCGACAAACAATTATGAAATTTCACAATCTTGTAAACTGACTTGATAAAAATTGTATAATCTTGAAAAATAATGCATTACTTGATGAAAAATACCGCATACAAAAATATATCACTGTATTAAATAAACAACAGATCATACTTATTTTCTTTAAGAATTTAATTTACACATATTTTCAATCAGCCATAAAAAAAAATTCCATTTTTTTCTGCTTACAAAACAAGTTATACTATTTAGTTCTACAGCTTTTTATGTTGCTCATTTTTGCACTTTTCTCCTACTTGACGAGAATCAGTTTTTACAATCTTTTAGTATGGTTCTGACTTGGGAATATCAAATCTAGATGCATTTCAGAAAATGCGGGGGGAAAAGAGAGCTCATTAATTAAACAATCACAATAATATGCTAGGTCATGTCAAAATTTTTGTATTGCTTACATATAATCTAGAAAAATACATTTCAAAGAATACATTCAGATATAAATTGGTACACTGAAAATCTAGCTTAATCAAAAGTACATGACAATTGAAATGATCATTGAACCCTCTCTATCCATTTATTTGAGCATACTCTCATCACAAAGATAGATAAATAATAACATTTATTTTTCTTAGTTTTGAGCCTTTTTCGCTTTACGGTACTTTTCAAGTCTATGCATTTGAACTTTTGCCATTCTTTTGACCAATATTCTTTTCTTCCTGCAGTCCTCCGGACAGAGACGCTTTAAATCTTGTCAAATTTAGCAAAAATTACCACTAAAAGATTTTTACATTGAATACATTAATTTCTTGATTATTTAAAAATATGAAAATCAATTTGAGATGGTGGATTCGAAATTAAACGAAGCTTGATTGCATACCTGAATCCATTTCTTATTGAAAGGGGAAAATGAAAACGATTTCTCTTAATAACAGAATAAAGGTTTTATGGGAGAAAAAAATAAAAGTAGAAAACATGTGATTTACAGTGCATATCAATCTTGTAGTTACTTATATCGAATTCAAAATACTTAAAACTCTGGATTTAACCACTTGTCATACGAATTTATTTAACTTTCTAATTAGATAACTCATCCTATTTTGATAATTTATTGTTCATTTGATTTTTTAAAAATAATATATGGAGCATTTGGGATGCCAAATTGTTTCACATTGATTTTTTTTGTACTTAAATACTTAATTCTGTGGCTTAATTGCAGACTTGAAAATAAAAATTCAGTAATTCGATGCGCGTGTCAGACACGTCAGTGTATGCGAAGTGGTTAATACCATTGTTTCATTTCTTGCATGTTTTTTATGTTATTATTTCGTTTACAAAATTGCATTTATTCTTAACTATTTAAGCTTGGTTTGTTATTAAAATAAGTATAAATTACCATCGAGTTATATTTTTTCTAGTTATGTAAAGTTTTATAACATGAAGATTAAAGGAAATAATTGTAAAAATTCAACTCTGTTAATTTTGGATTTAATTTTATCAGTTGATATATTTATCCAATTCTTTCGAATATTCCATTTCTTAAATCCGATTCTAAAGAAATAATTAATTTAATTTATACGGAATATTCTTAAAAATGTTTTTTTAATTAAAATATTCAAGAAACTTCTATATTTCCCTTCCCCAAATTTATTAGATTCTTAATTCCGGAAATGTTGAAGGATTCATTAAAGAGTAATATATATAATATACAGCATACTACTTATTAATCGAGAAAAATACTTCGATCAAAGGGTCGTTGTTCTTTAAAAGGGAAAGTAAACACAGTTTTGTAATATCAGCGCCAAATATCATTAGCAGAAGTAATCTTAAGTAGATTCCACGTTGGAAGGCAATTCATTGCTACGTTTGACAAGATTTAGAAAAAATTTCTCCATATTTTTTCTCCGAAAATGTTTCTAGAATATAAATTCACTACCAATATGTTGATTATATACTGACATTTACTCTTCTTAAAGCTCTAGGAATACGATAATAAGAGTAATTTCGAATGCATTTTATCTCGTGAAGAATTTATTAAAGAATTATTTTTATTTAAAAATATTTTCAATAGTTAGCCTTCCCCGTGGAAGTAGAGGTTCAAATTTAACTCTTTTTATCCATGCGTTGTTGTTGAAATTTTTTTTTTTAATTTCTGAGAAGTCTGCATATCTTGCTCAAGATCTTTCAGCATGCTTGATGTATGAAAGAAATACGTTTATTATTACAATTTATTCTAGATCAATTTATCAGCATAAGATAATTTTAAAAATTAATAAAAAAAAGACATTAAATATTGTTTATATTGTATTTAATCAAACTTTTAGCTTTTATCTCATTTTTGTACCGCGAATTCCTAATTTATCGTTATTCCTCTTTAATTGTATATTCGTTATTATATATGTAGATGCATAGATGAATTAAAAAGATCAAATCCTAATAACCTCGTATATTATTCATATAAAATAAGGCAACAATTTTTTGAGTTATAATGTCGAATAACTTAAGTAAGCACTTGTGATTTCTTAATAATTTTCACGTAGTAGTTTTAAATGATTATATAATAAATAAATGTTTGCTTGATATTGTTACTTTTATAAGATTATGTTTATCTTGATTTTCTTTTCATTACCGAGTAAAACTTGATTTTCAGGAAATGATCTTAGGTACAGTAAAATTTTGTACCAGGGGCCGATTATGAAATTCTTTAAAAAGCCCTCTAATAGAAAGAATTTACAATTTTTAAATATTTGTACTATTTCTAAAAGGAAATAATTAGTATAACATCAATCAATAGCAGACTTAAGTACTCTATTCTTATGAATCGAATTAAATTTTTTTTCTTGGGGGGGGGGGTCGCAATGCACGAACGAAAATTGTGTTCCCAGTCTAAATTGATATTTTTTACGATTGAAAATCTTTTTTTTTATCCACCTCTCTTTATCAACTTCAAATAATTCCCTTCCTTTTTCTGCAATTGAAAACGCCAATATTTATCTTTACTTTTGAAGACCTACTTCTCTGGTTACAGAAGCAGAAAAAATAATAGAATGCCTATTTGCACTTCCGAAAACGATCCGTTTCCGCGTTCGAAATACAATAAAACAGATGGAAAAGTGTAGAAAAACAAACACGATTTCTACCATTGATATTTGAAGGTGGGGGGGGGACTCTAACACTTCGTAAAATCGTCTGATTGCGACAGTTGCCATATGGTTGAAGAGGGAGGGTAGGAGTGATACGTGTGATCGTATAATGCCGAAACTTACGTTCCACGGAACATTTTAGCTGGTTATCAAAGGGTTAAAAGACAGGTGGTTTATAGGGAAGGGTGCGGAACCCCCAGGAGATATCCTCTCCAGTCAGAGCGTACTAGGGCAGCAAAAAAATGTAGGTTATGATTAATCGCAATATTTGGGGATTTACCATGATGACAGACTTATCGCTCAAATTTGAAAGGATTTATTTATATTTATTCTTAGGCAGTAAAAAAAGAAATATACATTTTCCTAAATATTTTATTAGACTAAATATTTATCTAGTCTGTTTTAAATTTTTGAAATGAAATCAATCCTTTTGAAATAGAAATACCGGCTGTCCAAAAAGTTCCCGTACTCCAAATTTAAAAAATCATTTCCATGATTTTTTTTTCAAGTATATTAAATTTTGCCATGCGAGTAATGAAACCATGGACATGCTTGAAGCTTTTATCGGTGATCGACTTATCTCAAAAAAATCTTTGGCCACCTCGATCCCCTGATCTGACCATCCCGCACTTTTTTCTGTGGGGATATTTAAAGGACAAAGTTTATGAAGGTGATTCTCAAACAATAGATGATTTGAAAATCGCAATTACCCAAAGGATACAAGCAATCACTCCTAGCTTGTTAAAACGCTTTTTGAAAAACATGCGCAAACGAGTTCAGCTTTGTCTCCAAGAAAGGGGTGGACATTTTGAACATTTACTATAAATGTAAGTTCAGTATTTTTTCCTTAGTTATGTTGAAAGTGCTTTTTATCATTGGCATAAAAATAATTCTTTTTAAACCTGTTGTTTTTGTAAAATAAATTCACAAATCATCAGTACGAGAACTTTTTGGACACCCGGTATTTTTATTATTCGAATTCCAACAAACCATTAATAAATTTTCATTAACTCTTCCTATTTATGCTGTGTATTGTAAATATTATCATGTAAAATATATGTGCCATATCTAAAGTTCCAGTCAATCATTATCAAATGCATGGAAATGTGTTACATTAGCACAGCCATTATGCATAGTAGCGACAAGGAGAAACATATACCGGGTGGCCAGAAATAAAACACCCCTACTCTGACCTCCCTGGATATCGAACTACTCAGTGTAAAGGCTTGAAAATTTGTGGACATACTATTCAAAAAATGGGGAAACGGATTTCACGAAAAAAAAATTTAGTTCCAGAAATCACCGATAGGTGGCGCTGTACCACTGGACGTATGCTGAAAAGACACAAAAACACGTTTTAAACACATTTTATTTGAAAGTACCAAGCATACATGAAACAAGGACGTTATCGATGCAGGGAATGCTGCTCAATATGGTTCCCTTCCTGAAGATGTAAAATGTGAAGTCTGTGGACAGCTTGTTCAACTGCGGATCGTAACTGGTCATCTGAGATGCTTCTCACATGCAGACTGATACTCTCTTTCAAATCTGCCAAGGTTATCAGACGTTCTCGATAAACAAGGTTTTTTAAGTGTCCCCAAAGCCAAAAATCACACGGATTAAGATCCGGTGAACGAGATGGCCAAGTTGTCGGAAACGCGCGACTGATTATTCTGTCAGTGGTGAAATGTTGGCGAAGAAACTGTTGCACAGGGAGTCCAATGTGTGGAGGTGCTCCATCTTGCATAAAAGTAATGGTGTCAAGGCATTGGCGCTGCTGCAAATGGGGTACAACAAATGTTTCGAGCATCCTTTTGTACCTGTTGGCCGTCACGGTACATGTCTCAAGGCCATTGGAAGTAACCTCTTCGAAAAAGAACGGTCCAAGGATGAATGTGGCTGTGAATCCACACCAGACTGTAACTTTCGGTGAGTGGAGTGGAATCTCTTGGAAGGTACGGGGGTTTGTCGTGTCCCATATGCGACAGTTATGGGTGTTCACTGTTCCACTGAGGTGGAAATGGGCCTCATCGCTCCACAGAATCTGCCCCGGCCACGATGCATCCACTTCAACTCTAGCAAGAAATGTCAATGCAAAGGTCAGTCGCATCTCCCTGTCTGTGGCCAGCAATTGTTGATTAGGGCGGATTTTGTACGGGAAACAATGCACCATTTTTCTGAGTACGTTCCACACTGTGCTATAGGGAACACCCAAGTGTCGTGACACTGCACGTGCACTACTGCAGCCTAAAACATTATCCATTGACTGTTCAACAATACCGGTGGCAACATCTTCAACGACATCTGAACGAACCGGTTTGCGTCCTCGACCAGGCTGAACTCCAAGATGTCCAGTTTCCTCGAATCGAGCGATCATTCTCCTGAGAGCTTGTGGAAGCAATGGTCCCTTACGCAAATCCTTAAGTCGGCGAAACTCTCGAAGTGCTGCTGGAGCATTTCCTTTATTCTCGTAAAACAACTTCACAAGCAAAGCGCGTTCTGGCAGCGTGACAGCCATCACTAATAAGAATGACATTCCCCACCTTTTAACATGGCTTCTAACCATGCTTTATGCAAATTTTTCTGGTTACAGTATGAAATTGCAGTTACAACGGGAGTTCTAGCTTCTTTACTATTTTTATTTTCCATAAGGGGCAGAAAAATTAAAAAGGAAGCATGGAAGCATTCCATTCCGCATAAACATTTTAATTTTTATTATTATTTGTGTCTTTTGATCATAGTTCCAGTTGTGCAGCGCCACCTATCGGTGATTTCAGGAACTAATTTTTTTTTTCGTGAAATCCGTTTCCCCATATTTTGAATAGTATGTGTACAAAATTTTGAGCCTTTACACTGA